>JACDJE010000250.1:969786-1108099 GCA_016647715.1 Pavo muticus | reverse complement strand
TTCGTTAATCTACTGTACCGAAAGAGGAAACTGGTACTGTCACATGAACAGTTCATTCTGATGATTCAGCTCCAGTCCCATGTGAAGGTGTCAGAATCCTCAGAGGGTGCAGGAGAGGGAGCAGGTCAGGTCTCTGGGTAATTTTCAGCACACAAAGCTCTGATAAACCCATTTTCCTCTTCTGTGGCTTTCTACTCTAATGTGATCCTTAAAGGGTAATGTGCATTTTGTGGCTTTTGTGTTTGTTTTCTTTTTCACACCAAATTGCATATGGTACATAAAGCATTTACTTAGGTGAGAGATTTTTTGTCCAGGATGTATCATAAACAAGTAGAGATGAAGAATTACACCTTCAGGGTGGGATTGAGAGTCCATGTCGAGGAAGACGTGTTTGTACATTTATAACACAGAGCAAATTCAAATTATGACTGATTGGTTACATACGCACTTGCATGTGTTTTAACTCAGAGAAAAAGGTAACTGCAAACAGTGAAAACAGTGTTTACGTGAGTGAAAACAGTGGTGTATGAATCTGGCATTAAAAAAAAAGTCAGATTTTAAATTGCCTTTTGTCTTTCTTCATTAGATTATGTAAAGTATCACCTAGAGGAATAAAGCTCAGAGGACTGCATCCACTGTCATTGTGTAGCAAAACGCGCATTTATAGGGTCAAAAAGACTTATCTTTAGATCCTTAGGGTTAAAAGAAAGAATATTTTCACTTAAAAACAAGAACAATTATGAAACACTGTTTGCTGTTCGAACACGTTGAAGTCCATCCTGCTTACAGAGCTTCCAAGAAGTGAGATAGGAATTGTTTGCACAGAGTAATTTTTGGGGTTTTTTTTGTTTTGTTTTGTTTTTTCTTTAAGTAAGTCCTCTTGTTGGGGGGTTGTTTCACTGTTTAACAGGGTGTTTCTGGTCTTGGCAGTCACGCTTACTATCAAAATAGATAGTAGGTGTTTGCTATTGAGTGATTAAGGACAACACAGTGATTACTGAGAAAACCATACAGTATATTGAGCGCTGCTGAAAGGTAGCATGTTAAATGGCATCTGGCTGGCAAGAGAAACCTCACATTACTCTATGTGGTTGATGCCAGTATATCAGTTTTCCACATAATGAGTGATAATTTAGAAAGGGAAAGAAAAATTCACTTAAATACATGCAATCTGATTCTAACCCAGGATATCATGTTACGCAGTGGAGCCACATGCTTTGTATGTAAACTATTAGTAATAAGTGGTTTCCATCAATATTATCTGTGAAAAATCCTGTAGCCTTGCAGACCTTGGCAATATAAATAGTTCTGATGATGACCATGCATCTTCATTGTAGCCATGTTTGATTTAATTCAGAGTGCCTGATCTAGTATTTTGAATATCTTAGAATCATAGACGGTTGGACTAGATGATCTTGCATGTCGTTTCCAACCTTGTGATTCTATGATTCTATGATCATCCAGTCCAACTGTCCACCTATCACCAATAGCTCTCACTAAATATGATTGGCCTGGATTTCTAATAAACAAATAAGCAAATTCTGTTTATTTTGCTTGCTTTGCCCCAGAAATTGGAGGCAGAGGAGGTACGTTATTCACAGTTGTCAGTTCTTTGGGAGAACAACAGGGGTCAGATCAATCCAGCAAAATATATATTGGCCTGGAAGAGAGATTATCAACCCTGGTTAGGTTTTTAATGTTGAAGATGAGGACAAACTGTGATACTCCTGTTTAGGCACAAAGTGAATTAAAAGGTGTGGACAAGGATCAAGGAATATAAGATTTATGCTGAGCTTGCTTATTTTATGATAGCTGAATTATTTTGGCAGTCAGGTAATCTCCCTAAGGTTGTATGGAGGTTTGATCATTAAGAAACCTATATAGAGAAAAATCAAACTCTTCTAAGTGATTTTTTTTTTTTTTTTTGTCACCATGTCCCTTTTTTTTCTCCAGCACCTTCAAAATAAATGGATTTTTCATACAGTTTCAGTCACACATCTGGTATTTTAAAATTAGGTTGCGTTTAGTCATAGCTTAGGTTTAAATAGATTAAAAGGATTTATAGGAAAAACAAAAAAAAAGGCTTCTTCATTTATCTTTAAAACGTTTGTTGGGACACAGCTTTTATGTAGTTAGAAATAGTTCAGTATTTCGTTATGGCAAACTCTTACGTGATTCTGTTAGGTACCTTCGCCACAGAGTAAGTAAGTAAGTGTACTTGGATGCAGAAATTGCCTGTGCTTAAAACACTCGTGGAGCCAAAAGCTGGGGAGGCTGTATCTGGATTTTCTTAAATCTTAGATATTTGTTGTAAACCTGTCTCAGGTTTTCCATCTGTAAAATGAGAAAAATGACAACATGGTATTGGTGTTTGCTAGTGCCAGTACTTGATTTTATATACTTAAATTGCAAGCAGGTAGAAGTCTCATAATACTCATTTGTTTATTTAGAATCTGGGCTACTGGACAGCTTGTGAATGCAGAGCTGGCACAAGTAAAGAGAGCCAGTTAGTTATGTCTTAAATATCTTTTCAAGAGTGACTGCAGTCTTTTGCCAGCTAAAGATTACTGTTGGCTACTCCCTGAAGTATAGCTGACAATCAAGGCTGTCAGTATGAATGGAATATTTTGTGTTAAAGGTGACTATTGCAAATTTTTCCAACAGTTTTAGCAAATTCAGAATGCAATTCTAGCTGCTGGAGGACTCGTGCTTCCAATTGCCTGGCTAAGACCAGAGAGAAAAATAGTATTAGACTGTATATTTCCCATAAGTCCAGAAGCCATAAAATTAACTTTTGCTTCTGCAGAGGAGCAAATTAGAATTACCTGACTTAACATATTCCTTCCACTACTAAGCTTTTATTCTCTCAGTATAATCTAAGCAGCTAAATGAATTGTAATCTAAAAGTTGAAGCAGTTTGACTGATTGACATCTTCTCAAGCTGCTGTCTTCCAACAATATATTCAATAGAACATCAGAGAATATGAACCAGTACTGCCTGAAAAACCGTGTGTGTAATGCAGACTCTGAACAAGCTTCCTTGATTGTCTCTTTGAAAGATATAAGAGAGGTGTTGATATTAAAGGATCAGTCATTAAAAGAGCATGTGCCACTTGGACTTTTTAATCTCACTGATGTTTTATATGCTTGCAGAACTTCCTCCTATATTTAAGCTGAAAAAGACATTCTTCATTATTTTTTACATAATAGCTTTTGTCTGTTTGTTTGTTTTAAGTGCACTTTCCACTCCACACAAGTTGTGAAGTTAAGCAAGGCACATCAAAGTATGTTGGGGTTAAGCATCCATTTCTCACCTAAATGAGCTTCTGAGAAATAAGCTAAGAGCATTTTATTCTTTTTTAACATAATCTCTTGAAGTCCAAGTCAGCTTAATAAGTGCTATGTAGCATAGTCTTTGGCAATATTTTTTTTGGATGGATTTCCAAAAGATCACTCAAGTGGTGTCACACACCATACAGATTAGATAACATGCTAATATTGTCTGCAAAATTCATTTCAGTGTTACACAGTTTAAGATGTGGGTGAAAGCTATTGCATTTTTAAGTGTGAAAAAGAAAAGTTACTTTCATTTAAAAAAATAGAAAACAGGCTTCAGGTGCTGAGCAACATAGCCAAAGCTATGTCCATCCACCTTTTTCCTCCTTGTCTTTTTCAGTCGTGTGGTCTTTAGTTATCATCTCCATGTTTCCAGTGTTGATTATTCTTCTCGGAATTCCAAATTCTTTCTTTAAATTTATGCCTAGAGTGCAATCTGTTCAGACAATAAACAACAGAACACTGCACACATCTGACTGTTCATTTTTCTGTGTATTTTCTTCTTTTCCATACAGGCTAAATAAGCCTTTGAAAATTGCAGATGTCTCTAGTTTAGAGTAGGCTTAATTTAACAGAACTCTCTAAAGGGAAGTTGAGGGTGAGATAGTGTCAGCTACTTTGGTTTTGACAGTAAGAAGCTACATCTATTTTTTCCATGGTCCAGGAAGAGCATTCAGACTCTAGAGCTCGGTGCCATACTTGTGATACAAATGCTATGCATATTTGCTCTGAAATAATGTAGGCCAGTGTTTTTTTTCCCCCATTACTGTATCATGTTACAAATTCATGTCCAGTATTCTGTCCTCCCAACAATCTTTTCCAGCATTGTTGCTTTCCAAGCTTCCCAGAGAACATCTTTGTTTCAGATTATATTTTTCCAAATAGATTAATTGGCATCTTCAGAATGGGATCTTGTTTTTATTTTTTTCTGTACATAGTTCAATTTGCCTGCTTTAACCAATATTTGTCTTTCATCCCATTTTAATTTGCTCTATAAATTTCAATACTATATTGCTTATTCCCTTTTTACATAGATTGTATGATCATGTTAAATACAGATGGACTTGCAACTGATGGCTGAAGTTTTCCATCTGACACTTCCAACAAACCTGAGATATTGCAGCTTGTCTCTAATAAACAGTTGTCCTTCCATTATCAAGACACGACAATGTTCTTATCCTGAAAAGAAAGGTAGAAAACCTTATTCAAGGATAATTCATGCAGTATTATACTATTTATTGTACTTGTGACTTTTCTCTTACCTCATAGTTTTTGAAATCTGTCAAAAAATAAGGGAAAAAAGCCACTAAACCCTTCCCTCCCACATCCCTCTCCCTAGGAAAAGAAAAAGGCTGATGAGCTTTTGTTTTCTAATTGAACATGTTCATTATTGAAAGCATGAGTTCTGATAATCTAAATTCCACCATGTCCATGTTGGTACTGTTATCTCTTAAGAAGCCACTTGTGGTGATCTGCTCCTATCAGAAGGTCTGCATTAGTGACAAGGGATAGGTAATCCCTTGAGGACAGCTGAAGTGAGCTTTCAATGGCTTTTGGATCTTCCTGAACTATTTTAAGAAAAAAGTTTGATTTAGAGAAAGACAATTGGAAGGAGCAGCCTTCTTTTCTCTTGAAAATTACTGACAAATTTTCTCCTCTCTTACAAGATGTTTTAGGATATAGTAATTTTTTTTTTTTAAGAGGATTGTTAGGTAAAAAACCAAGAGATATTCATTTTCTAATATGCTAAGAACTCCATGATCATGACCGGGTATTTAATTGCGGATTTTCTTTTTTATGTTATAATTTTTCAAGTACTTCTTGCAGGATCTATAAACATTATCCATTATTTCTAATGGATACCCAGTCTTTTTTAATATTGTTTATTAGTTAATTCTTAATGTGTAACTGAGGAGGATTTCTGTGTAATGTGATCATTGAGAGAACAACAAAATCTTTGGCTGCCTCTAATCCTTGTACTCCTGACGCTGCATCTAGTCATGAGAAACGATGGATTCAACACTTAGAATAAATTTACTTTGCTGTCCTTTAAACAAAAGATAACTTCCAAACAGTTGCTCCTAAATCCATTCTTGTCACATCTTAACATTTCAGTAGATGTTTTTTCAGTTTTTTTTCTCCGTCTTTCTACATAGACTCAGTGCATTTTTAACATCCTCAGTTATGCATTAGGTAGTAAATTGAATGCAACTATGAAGGGTGTCCAAAACAGTAAATATTCTGTTTGCATTTGTATTCATTTCCCATTGCATACCTCATTTACCTAGTAAGAGTTGTTACTCTTACAATTGGACTTTGATACAATCTAGTATCTGCTGTTTAAGTCAGTAAGAGATGCCTTATGCTCCAGGGATGCCTGCTTTCTCTAGGGAAATCTAAGAGTTCTACGCTGAGCCCTTAGCCAATGACTTATTTTTGTTCTATTACTATGAAGAGTCAAATTTTATCTCAAATAAGTATACCTACAGATTATCTGTAAAGATATGCAACAGTCTTCCCAACTACAGCTTAAGCCTTAATTGAAAAGTTGTGCATAATCTAACATACCAAAATTATTAATTACTTTGAAAGATTTCTTCTGGTTAAACATAAATAGCTTCTGTGCCATATGATTGTACTTGCAATATTCAGCTCCCACAGGTCAATTAAATGTTTCAAGGTTTAGTCAGCAAGCAGACACCCATCACTGCTGCATGTACTTCGATGGAATGGAAGTCATTGCTTAATTGTTCCATTTAAGACTAGATGGAAAAGGGGTCATTAAGGGTTTAAAGCTTTGCTTTCGATTTATATGGCTTGGAATCATACTTAAAAAGGCAAGAGCTTTTCTCTTTGCATAAATTAATTTAAAATCATAGACTTTTGAGTGCTTTTCAGAAATTAAATGGGTTTCTGATTAATTTTAGTTCTGCAATTGCAGGACACGGTAATGAACTAGATGTAGACTGAGCACATTGAAGAGCTCTTTTGAAATATGTGTGAAAATGTCAGATGGATCTGCTGTACGTGTGTTTCTTTCATATGATTCAACCAAATGTTAAGGTTTCCAGTCTATATAATAAATTGTACAGAGTGCCTTCCTCAGCCTTCTGTGGCATGTGTTCAAGGTGTGAAACCCATTATTTTAAAAGCTTTAAGTTGTCAGTGAAATCCTAGGAAAGCAGGAAAATATGTAGCACTACATTTTGTAAAGAAGCAATCTGTCTGCTCCAGTGTGTCGTATTTTTGTGTCTGATTTATTGTCACTGCATCCATATGCACAGCTTATGTGAAGTTTTGGGACACTTGTATGGAGAAATCCTACATTCTTAAAGTAATTGTCTGGAATGTCTTTCTGTTTTAAAATAGGTTCCCTTGGAGTAAATCCACAAAAGCAGAAGACAGATCATGAATACTCATCAAAATTGGAATATCAGGTGTTGCAGTGTGAAATATTGAAAGACATAAGTCTTTCTTCTCAGAGACTAGTGTTTCATAGAGAATTTTCCTTTGTGTATCCTGTACCTTTTTTGCAACAAACAAAAATAATTCTCAGTAAGATTAGTGATTTTTATCATAAAATTATTTTTTAATCTATATATAGACTGAAGATCTCATAGGAAGATATTATAATACTGAATATGAAGACTGTCTTTCTATTTCTTTTTTCAAATTTTATTTAAACTGATTGTTCATTTTTGAACTACCTCAAGCAAATCAAGAAACTGAAATCAGTTTCACTGAGTGGAGTGAAAACAAGTAGGTGCTGCTTTGATTTTTATTCAGATTGGTTTTGTGAAAAGTTAGCTATTAATTCTTGAGACACCTTCTCTCATCCTAAAAAAACAAAAACGTTAGTGAAACTTAAATGGCTGATTTGAACTCACTTTTACTGCATGTTCTATTATTTCATTAACATGTACACGAGCAACAGTACAGCACTTTAAGGAACTGTTGAGTTCTGTTCAGTGTCACCTGATCACCCACATACATGCAACCTCCAGATTGCACTTGAGACCAGCTTTGTCTATAACCTACACTGTTCTTTTTATGTATAGAGTTGCCCCGTAGAGATGAGATTCGACATTTCAGAGCACTTTGCCTGAGGTGGAGACACAGCAGTTCACAAAAAGAGCAGCAACCTGAGGGAGAAGAGCTAGGGTCAGGGGACTGAATCAACTAAATTGAAATCTGCCTAAATCAGAAGCGTATTATATCTCTTCTAAAATATTGTGCTGAGGGATTAAAACTAGAAGGTACTCTGAATTCAATAAAGTTAAAAGAATTGTTTGTGCAAAGACCAAAGAAAAGAAAGAAAGAAAAGGAAAGAAGGCTCCCTGATGCATCACTGGATTTGGTTTTTGTAAATCAGACCTAACTTAAGTACTCCTGTCAGTAATAACTTGTACACAAAACGTGCGTATTTGCTGTTAGCCTCTCAGTGACTTTAGATAATATTTTTGGACGGGTATATTGTATGCTGTAGCCCAGTTTACCATTACGAACACTTAAAGGTGACTTCCCAAATAATATTGTTTTGGCCACCCAATGAGCAGCCAACTCTTATCTGTACAGATGGTTTGAAGAGCAATGGCAGCTCTGTTGTAAATATTAGCTGACACCTTCACTAAAACTAAATCTTTTGCTTCATTGATCAGCCTGTGTTAAACAAGAGAAAACCAAGCAGATAAAGGAGAGATTGGAGATTACTGTAAAAACTGCAACAATAAAAGGATTTGCCAGTTCTCAGTCATCTGCCATTTGCCAAGGAGTCAGCACAACCAGAAACTGATGTTTGCCTTACCATCATTTCTCTTTATTTTTAGCCTATCTCTTGTGCATCATTCCATGCATAGCAGAATAATCATTTTCTTTCTAATGCCTAAGGCAGCTGCTGTGTCTTGAGTAAGAAGATTACATTTGCAATAGCAAGACAAATATCTAAACAAATTAAATTAATCTGCCAGTCCTTCCATTATTGAAGAACCTGGTTACTGAAATTTTGCTGCCTGCTGGAAAATTTCAAAACCATGGAAGGATGGGAGTCAGACTGTAGGTAGCCTAGTAGTTATATCACTGTTCTTCACGCAAGTCACAGTGTGAGAGAGGACTCAGGTGGCAGGGACAAAAATAAATCCTTATTAGTGTATTGCTAATCTCAACATTCGTGGCCTACTCTTAAGCAGGTATTTGCTACTGAAACAGATACTGCATTTAAAGCATTGCCTTATTTGTTTTCTTCCTGCTTTCTAAGCTATAAGTATAGTTACTTATATATGCAAAATTGTAAATTTCCTACTTACAGGTTATGTATAAATATAAGCTGTAGCAATTGGACAGATCAGTACAATGGGAAAGGTGTTACAACAGAAATGTGATGATGGAAGGACTGACACAATAGAAAGGTGCTATAAAGGAAGGGAAGAAGATTGCTCACCTATATCAGAAGATTGTAGGTTTGCAAGGGAAAGCTTCACTAAAGAGGGATCTCCAGAAAGAGATCCTTCCCCAGTGGCAGTCAGCCCTTAAATGAGGTCTAAGAGAGGTGCAGCCAGGCTCCACTCCTTGTGGTCACACAGGTCAATTGCCTTCACCTGTGCTCCCAGGGCTGACCCAGTCCTTTCCCCAGGTGCTCAGTCAGTGGTTCACACTGTGACTCTACAGATACCATACGCAAGCCTTCTTGACAGACTTTCATAAACAATTAAATTTTTGTGCTTCATAATTATTTTAGTTTTTCATCCTTTACCCCATTTTTAAACAGTATATTTTAGTATAAAGCGGAAGGCAACAGCAACTATGGGGTGCATGTTTCCAAGTGGGCTGTGTGTTTGAAGTCCATCTGGATTAAGAGGAAGCGTACCAATGCCCCAGAATTATTCTCCTTTTCTGTTCCAAAGCTTAAGCAAGGTTTTCATTTATGTGTTCCCACTGGCATGTAAATTTCTTGCTCTGTGGATACCAGAGAACAAAGAAAATCTGTGAAACAAGTAGTCTGGACAGCTAGGTGTTTTTTTCTATGACGCCCTGGAGGGTTAGACTGTATTCTGGCAATATTTTTTTTTTTTGTGCAGCTTTTTCAGAGTCATTAGATGTGAAGTGCTAGAACACAGAAAAACTGTTAAACTATTTAAAGTGAAAATAAACAGCAGTTTTTCAGCTTCTCACCTTCATTTTCTTTGGATTTTCTGTCTACACCTACCATGAGATTTCCTTCATAGCTTTTTCAAGGATCTGTGTTTTAGGGGAAAAAAAAAGGTGTTCCCTTCACACTCTGTGTCGTGTTTTTAATTTTGCCTGCTACAAATATAGTAATATTTCTGGAGCTATATAGAAAATAAAGAGTTGAAATGACTCAAGAAAAGATGTATTCCTATGCTCACACAAAAAATATATCCCTGTAAGAGTATGTTTTTATTAATGTACACTCTAGCAAAATAATGAACATCCAAACACAAGAAAGGTTGTAAAATGGAAAAGCACTCTGCTTGAATAACAGATTGCCCCTTTTTTACAGATGGGAAAACTGGGGCACATGGAGAACTTAATTGATTTCCCTAGTGCCATTGTATAAATCATTGATGTGACAAGACCTAGAGCCGATTCTCTCTGAGAGCTGTGCAGCTCACTGCTTGCCTGAGTCTCTTCAATAAACAGATTGCGAAAGCATGTTTTTTTCCATGCAGTAATTTATAGTTGATGTGTGAGAAGCCTGAAGTACAAGCAGATAAGGCTATTTGAGCTTATTTTGAAAAAAAATAAAAATAAAATCTCTTTCAGATATTGTGTTCTACTCAGTCCACTTATTTCATAAACAGATTTTGTGTTACTGCCTTCTTTCCTTGTTCAATCTCCTTTCTCTTCGTGTAAATAAAACAGCATATCCTCTCACCCAGGTTATGCATTTATTTCATGCTCTCTCAAGTTTGGATCATGTAACTCAGCGTCTGAGAGGCTAACCTTTTCTTCACTGAAGCTGGGTCATGAATAATTTCCTAGAAAGCGAAGCATTTACCTCTTCTGCAGCCCTGTGGCAAAGAGAATGTCATCTGTGAGCAATTATTACCACTACCAACCATTCAAGAAGGTAAACCTGTGAGACCTAAAGGCCCCTTCTTAGCAGTGTGCCATGTGGCTTGTGAGAAATTGCTATAGAGAAATCAGTACACAACTTAGCAGGCCCTATCACCTTCCTTGCCTCTGTACTAATCCTGATTTTCTATTAAACAGTCCCATTTGTTAGCGCTATTGGTAAATGCTGGACTTCACCCATCAGTGACAGGCTGCTGGTGTGTGTGGCTATTGCTATGTACTAGCAGTCACAATCCTTTGCCGCCTTGATAAAAGGAAACAGTGCTGGGAAAAACCTAGATTGAGTTCTTTCTTCGAGAATATTTTATCTGCCTTTAGAAGGAGCTTCATGTCACCCGTTGCTTACTTCACTACATTGTAGCTTAAAGGAATTTTGAAAAATGTTTGACAAATTAATGCAATTTTCAGATTTGTTATGAGAAAAGTTTAAAAATGTATTTTTGAAGTGCTTCAAATACAAATGTGTTGTTTTGTTGTTTTTTTGTTTTTGTTTTTGTTTTTTTGCACTAGGTATTTCGTAATACCTGAAAAAATCTGTTCTTGATTACATATAGAAAGTGAAAGCATTCATTGGAAGCATTCATCAGAGATTAAGTTACCAAAATCCCTTAGAAGCTATGACAACAGATAATGTGCTTTCTCTACTGTTATTTAAGCATACTGAAATATAGCAAAACCCACTGAAATGCTAGCAGTTTTTTGGTTTTTTTTGTGAACTTGTAATCTGTGTAATTGTGTAATCTGTTTTAATCCATGACCTTGAAAACTTCATGCTGAGTTAATAATGAGGCTACTAAGTCATAGTTCAAGTATTGGTTTGAAGGTTGGGTGGAGTTTCTGTTTGTTTGAACAAACTTAATTTAGTAATAGGATTTCAGCCAAGAACATGAGAAATTGGGATGTATCAGTTGTATTGTTTATACTCTGTTACAATGTTCTGGACCTGTGCTAGAAATGTAGGCTTTCCAAGCTATCATCTTTAAGGGCTTCTTGGAAACTAGTGCCTCCTATTTTGTTGTGTTGGCCCATGATGTCAGAGGCAGATGTTGGTGGTGCGGCAGTAGAGGTTGGACCTTCCCACCAATATTCCATTACATTTTATTGTAATGTGACAGATGGCAGCAGAGGGGCAGTCTGACAAAATGGCGTCTGACGTGGAAGTGCAGATGAAGCAGAGGTGTGCCACTGAAATTCTCCATTGCGGAAAAAATGGCACCCGTTGACATTCATTGATGCTTGCTGAATGTTTATGGAGACCAAGCATGTTAGTAGCAAGGTGGTGGGTGATGCAATTCAGGAGTGGCAACAGCAACATGAAAGGCAAGCCAACGTACCAGATGGCCATGCAGATTTTGACGGGCGTGGCATGCAAGCTCTTGTTCATTGCTGATGAAAACACACAGCTGTATTGAAAAGTAGTGTTTTGCAGCTGAGAATTTGCTCTATCAACTAGGGTTGTTGTGGTCTTTGTGTCTGTTGTGTGTCCATGGAAATAAATAGGAAGTATTACTTTCAGAGTGACCTGAGTATTTTCATGTAGGTATCGTCTCTTTAATATCTGTGATAGACACACTTACTGATGATCTAATACATTATTTGTAAACATTTGTGTGTAGTGCCTGTGTTTGTAGTGTAAATAGCAATGCAACAAACAGAAAACATGGGGAGAAAGATAGCCCTGTCATTATCTGCTGACTTCAGGGGGTTGTTAAAATGGCTTCAGAGCTTGGTGTGATTGGTTTCTTTTCACCACCTTTCCTCAGAAATCTTCCCAGCTATGACAGCCTCTTGCTGTCAGATCTCAATCTGGCTTACTGGGAATGGCATGGACAAAATTTAAAATGAGCTAGAACTGGTCAAATGATCAGCTTTTGTGATGATATAGCATTTTTATTGTGGTAAATTGTGGTGCTATTTCTACAAAATACTTTAAAAGAAACAGTCTTCAAATTGTCTAACCAGGATATCCAGATATTAGCCTACATTCCCATTTCTTTTTTAAGTGACCTCTAATAGAACTGTAGACCTCATGCTGGATGGCAGTGTTTTTTTTATTGTGGAGTGTGAACCGATACATCAACTCCAACCTGTTTATTAGCAAGGCTGATGAAACCAGCTACAGCTATTATGCCAAGTAGCTTTGTCTTCGTAATTGTGTGAAAATGCAGAAAATCGAAATATGAGTCTTTTCTTCTGTCTTACATGCCTATTTTGTGTGATCACCTTGCAGAAGTTAGTTTATGCATTTCTTCTCACACAAAGAGAGAAAACAAATGATGAGAGGCTGAATCTGATCCAGAACTCTCTTTGGAGAATTCATTGTTGGTTGCTAACAACTATTTTTCAAAAGACAATTTTGGGTTAATTACCAGCATTTACCTTTGGAAACAAGCTGCTTATCGTGTTGTCGTCTTAACTGATTTACAGTCTTTATGCTCTGTCATAGGGGAAAGGGACATATGTGTTCTGAAGGTGTAAGTGGAAAATTGTGAGCTTTATTTTTTTCTTGTGAACTTCACTGTTTCTCTTCCATGCTTATCTCAGTGTGGATGAAATTAAAGCAATGGTTTGTGCTGCTTCTTGCTCAAATAAGGCATTAAGGCATGTTCACAGAGTCCCTTCAGGAGCAGAGCACTTCTCAGGGAAAATAATGAGAACAATTGTCTCAAGCCAGGTTGGCAGAAAACTAGGATTAAGATTTGAGCAATTAATTAAGATGAAAGCAGGAGAAAAGAGGGGAGGAGAAAAGTTCACCTGTTGAGTTTTTAGTCTATACTTGCAAAAGCATTTTCTCAGAAGTGGGCATGGAAGTGTTGTTTAGTATTACTCCAATGTTTTATTCCAGTTAGCTATGGAAAAATATTACTGTGAAAGGAGGAAATGCAGAAGAGAAAGAAGAGGAAAGGGCAGCAAAATAAAATAGTGAAGGGTGAATGAATTCAACAGCAGAAACAAATGTATGTAGCCCATATCTTCACATAATTTTGGCACATATTTCCTTCTGGCTTTGAGAACATCAGAATACGGTATTTACAGAGTATTTATAGCAGTTATGGGGAAAAAAAAAAAGTGATTTCTGCCTTGTGTGCCCCAGCCATTAATATATTTCTTATAATAACTGGTGATTTGTTTCCTGTGCTTCTGATTTTATGTTATGCTTTAACTATGATTAATTGCAGATAGCTTACAAAAGGAAGTGACCACAAGTAGAAATTTGAAATACTAGTAAGTTTTTTTTTCTTTGGAGAATTCTGTTTATGTACACATTGTTTGTACATGTATGCTTTTGTCACAGGGGCATAGGAGGATCTTTTATTACTAAAGCACTGTCACAGCTAGCAACCTCCTTGAGGATGCTGGGATAAGACCTTAAAGACAGGCAGATGCACTGCTTTCTTGACTATTCAACACTGTTGAGCAATGTGAGAAACTCTCTCCAACTCTCCATTTTCATGTATGCTGAAGATACTTAAGCCTAATATCTTATGGTTCCTCCTCCATACTCTCACTGATCTATCCATCTCATAATTACTGAAGAATCATTTTTTTTTCAGTTATTTTTCCTGTTAGTAAGGACTTTGCACCACAAGATGTTGCAGGCCTATCTGTCTACTGTATTTTTTACTGCGTATATTCAAACCACTGTACTGGTTTTATTGCTTGTGTGACTGATATCTTTGGTTTGGAAGTGGAAACCATTGAGGTGAGTACCTAACAGTTTGATTACTCGTGAGAGTCTAAGAACTGCAGTCAAAATATTGATACCCACTCTGATTTTTTCTTTAAATCTTTTTGCTTTTGCAGAAAGAATTAAAATGAAGTCTTAATACTGCCATTAGAGATTACAGCATGTTTCTTGGTGATCCATCTCAATAAGGAATTGCACTTGTTTGTACAATTATACAGCTTGTTTCACTTTTTGTATTGTTGAAATTCAGACAACAAAATAAAATATTGCTTCTTTAGTTAGAAAGAACATATAAACCCCTAGTATCTTCTAATTTTTAAGTTCATGTTAAGAATACTTTTTAATTCAAGAGGAGAAGGTTGCATGCAGTCAAATAGTTATTGAAGAGAATTTTTTAATGAAGTACTGAGGCCTTGAATTTGAGTTGTTTGCAGTGTTGTGAACACTCTTGATTTTTCTTTTTTTTGACAGTTGCAAAAGGTAGCATGCTAAGGAAAAGCACACAACTGAGATTTGTGATAAATTTATCTATATCCTTGGGAGTTGAATAGAAATGTTAGAAAAACTTACTTCATAGTATTTTTTTTTCTTTTTCTTCTTGAGCAAAGTGATTTATCATATAATTTTCTTGATCTTATATCAGTTAACTTCCTTTACTGGATAATAAAGAATTGGCCGGAATTATTATTTTACTATGCTAATGACATGATGTTTCTCGTCATTACCTATTCTATATGGAAATAATTGGCATATGATTTAAACATATTAAGATGCATCATAATTACTTCAGAAGTAATGGCTATTAAATTATAAAAAGTTATAGTACATGCATCACTCTTTTGTGCATCACTCACTTTGATCCCTCTGTGAGCTCTTGATGTCATTTGACATTCAGCACTATACATCTAGAAAAGTCACCAGTTCTAGGATCTTACCTTACCCTAGATTGAGGAAGAGCCCTGAAGCGTGCTTTTTTTTTTTTTCATCTGTTGGCTACCTTCAAAATAAAAGAAAATAGTATCATTATCCTGTCCTGATCAGTTTCTGTGATTTTCCCTGTTAGTAAACGATGAGTCAGGTATGGCTGTGACTTACTGAAGTTATGCCCATGTTAAGAAGTTTTATTAGAGTTGGCAGTTCTTTCCGGCAGCTGGTGATGCTGAATCTGTGCTGCAAACAGCATTACATTGGCCTGTGCTATGTCAGCACCATTCTGAGACCACTGGTGAACATTTTTGTTACTGAGGCTTCAGTCTGAGAAAACAGATTTGTATTGCAAGTTCCTGAAATAATTTCTAGAGAAGCTATTTGATAGGGTATTTACCAAGATCATTTGTAAAAGCTCATATAACTGATACTTGTCAGGGCTCATGCAGCTGTTAAAAGAGATCAGTGGAACAGGAGTTATGTATTGTTGCCTTGGCAACTGCCACTTCATATTGTGCTTTAATCACTTAGAAATTCACAGTATATCTTAAGGAACTGCTTCCAACAATAGCAGCCAATCTTAAGTAATTTTAAATGATTTTACAGAAGTTGAAAGGGTTGCATTACCAAGAAAGACTACCATATTTTTAAGCTCGGTAGCCTTGTTTAGCCACAGGCTTAGCTTATTTAGAAAAAGGGATATTTAATCTCAGTTCTCAAGAAATTGTTTACATCGTGCCTTTGGAATGCATGGGATTGGCAAATTGGCTGAAAGTTACAGATAATTTTAAAAGATTCCTTGAAACTCCATCCTCCTTTCTAGAAGACGAGCAATAATAATTTCCTGTACTTATGTGTCAAACATCTAGCTTCCTTAAGGGCAGCCTGCTGTCTAGTGTTTTGTTTCATTTGTGAATTATTGTGGGTATGAAAGAAAGAACTCAAACATTTTATCTACTCTTGTTCCTATTTTGATCTGAATGTTTCATTTAGACTTTTTCTATAGGTAATTCATACAGATTTATGGGGCTTGTTAGATCATCTGAGAAAAGCAGGGAGAGGCTTTTGTCAGCATTACATTGAGGCAGTTGCCTGAGTGCTCATCCAGCATGACAGTTCCAAATACCAGTTCTGCATATAGTATTTTCTATTGCTATAGCAACTTCCTCAGTTTTATAGTCACTGCTCTGTAAGTTGTGCAATTAGAATTACATTTTGCACATGTGGAACAGTTTCAGAGTAACAGCCAGAGTCACTTAGCAGTGGTGTGTGAATAAATCCCAATTCTACATCCTCATCATGGGCTTTCACTTCTTAAGTTCAAGTTTATGACAAAGATCCAAACAAGAGAAACTGCTTTTCAGCTGCAAAATGTGTCTCCTCTTTCAGGGAACTTATTTTCCTTTTATAATTTTGTACACAGTTAACACAATTGAGAAAGGCAATATGACAGAGTTGTCAATGTGCTACTTTTATTACCTCTTTTCTAGACAAGAGGAGCAATGAAAAGGAGAGACAAGCAAAATGCAAATTTACAGAATTTAAAAGAAATCACATATTTAGAGGACCAGTTGTCGTTTTTAGGTCACAACTCATTTATCTGAATATAATTTTCATCTGATCTGTATGGCATGGCTTGTATGTATTGGAAGAAGCTACATTTTCACAGCAGGATGCCAAATTAAAATGAAGCAGTCTGATGCAGGTGCACAGCAATAGAAAGGAGCTATTTTAACCTGAAGCAGGAGAAATGGGACAAGAAAGCAGAAGCAGTCTACTTCTGTCCTTTGTCTGCTTCTCCTACTCTTTCCCTCCCCCATAGCTGTCCCAACAAATTCATAAGGGGGCTGAAGAGGAGGTGTTCCACTGATTTTACTGAGCTGCTCTCCCTGATGCTGAAGGGCTGTGGAAGATTTTGTTTCGCTGGTTGTGTCCTCTTAGAGCTGACTGTCTAACCTATACCTTGTCCTTAGTTCCTGCTTGCATAGCCTCAAGCCAGCCTGGAAAATCATTGAAAGACTGTGCCCTGTGGGCATCTATTGCTTCCATTCTGAATTCCTGATGATGCACACATCTGAGATGTGCATGTTATAAAAAAAAAAACTAAAGGTATTTTTATTATAAATTGTATGTTGTATGTAATCCTTTCCAAATAAAACTCCTGCAGCTCACTTAGAGATGGGCAGTTTACTAATGCTGGTTTAAGGACAGCTGTGTTGGCTGACAGTGAAATGAGACACCTTGAAGAACATTGGCTGCTTTTCACTTGGGATGCTGCAGTTCTCCAGTAGAGCTAAGTACTTTTGTGCTTGCAGTGAAGACTGTCCAGCACTGTTTCCAAAGCTGCAAAAAAACTGGGTGATGTAAATAGGGAAGGAAAAAAAAGACTCACAGCAAGTGTGAAATAATAAAATTTAACTATGCTGGACATAAGTACAAAACAATCCACTATGGGCAGTGAGACCAGTATCATCTACTGTCTTTTATCAGTTTAATTTGTAAGTCATACATACCTCTGTGATCTGTGTGAGACATACAGAATTTAGCTTTTCCAGCTAAATAGTGGCACTCTAGGGCTGAGGCACTGATTTTGAGTCAGAGCAAAAATAGAAGTCTATATGGTGAGTTCTACCACTTGCCCTGAACCACTGGAGTGGTCAGGTTCTCTGTTTCTTTCCTCAGTTGTAAAATGAGTCAGACACATTGTGGAGTGACTGATACCTATTTGATATAAAAGATACAGGACTCTAAAAGTTACTCCACTGTTGTACTTCTGTAAGTCATTAAAAAACTGAGTTATAGAATTATCACATCAGATTTTTTTCTATAGGATAAATAAAATTGAAATTAAAGTTCATAAAAGATTTGATTACTAATTATGAGATTTGCATACTACCTGGCAGTTGTTACAGCGTGAGAGGGATAGAACTTGTGCATTAGCTGTGTTATTTTCAGTGAAATTTACTTTGTGTAAACAATGTGATCAATTTGTCTTAATATGGAGGAGATTGCCAGGCAATTTTTTTTTTTTTTTTTTTGCTATCATCTGTTATTCTTCTCACTCTATCCTCCATAAAGAAAAAAATCCAAGTTCTGTAGAGGAATTTTTCCCAAGTGAGATGTCAGTGCTGACTTTACACCGCTGCAAATGCTTTGTCAGAATTATAAGAGCTGGAACTCGTGCATACCTGTCGAAGCAGATGAAAGAGTAGGAATAAAAATAAGGTGCTGAATTACTTTTGTTGGTATGTGCCTGAAAAAAAAAATCATCAAAGGTTATTATAATTATGACTGCTATTAGATATCATGTCTGGTTTCTGCATATTTACATTCTCTCTGAGAGAGCTGAAACTTAGACATTTAAAGATCCCAGGGGGATAATTGCAGAAATGATGACATATATTCCGCTTCTTGAACAAATTTCAATACCAAAGCTGCATTCTGCCTACTTACATTTCTTCTTAATTATAGTTGGATGCAAGGATAGTCATTTTCTGTTGTAAGAATGTGTGTAGCCAATTAGTGTCGCAGATCATGAATACCCAATGGCTTAACTCACTAAATAGAATTGTCCTTTTCTGTTACGACAGAAGAGTTTGCAAATATCTGAATACTGTCTTTCTTTGTGAGGTCAGCCTTGGACAGAAGTACAAATCAAGTAACTGGAGAAAATGAGCAATGTTGAATTTACCTCTTACTCCTTATAGGATGGCTGAGCTCTTTGTCTCGTATGTATGTACTCTAAATTGGTGTAGGCTGTTCTGCTGCTCTTCATTTCTTGCACACATTTTTAATGCCATACTTTTGATGCTGTATGATTAATTCAGTCTTCCTATTTTCCTCCCCCTTCCAAGAAATTCTGAGTACAGAAAAGTTTTCTGTCTAGCTCACTGAGATGCAGGGACCTGTGCTCCTTTTGCTCGTGGAAGCAAAGGAAAAGTGGCAGCATCTTTGAAGAAACCTCTGCTCGTAGCAAATGATCAAACACGAGTACTGTTTTCTTCTCCCCTTTGATTTATTTATTTTTCTTTAATACCATACTTGCCACTCTGACATCTGAGAGCATGAAGATAACGTATACAGTTTAGAATACCTCCCAGGCAGGACTCACAGGGACAATGAAGGCAGAGAGAACCAGGGAACCACAGGACAACTGAGAAATGAGTTACTGTCCCAGTATTGCTTTGCGCTGGTTTTGTTAAGTTATGATATGGATAAATAATGAATACAACTTGATGAGATGACTGGTTGATTGGTTTTGGTGTTTTCCAGTGGTAGCGTGTTTCCCCAGAGGTGAGTATCGCTTCTCTAACATTTCCTCCTCCGCTTTTTCATAACATTGCATGACATCTGAGATTTCTTACTGTAGCACTGCAATACCATACTGTGATTCTAAAGGCTGTGGTCTGAAATGTTATAGAAACAACAAAAACTCTTCATTCAGGGAAAATGTCCCCTGTAATCTTGTTAGTGGCATAGTTCTCTCCAGTGCCTTGACGTGTATTTACTAAAGTCCTCTGGGCATTTGAATTGAGAAACTGTTTTCTTGGAAGAAAACAACACCTTAGAGTTCAGAAGAATGGTGGATGGTTACACATGATTCTTTTTGCTAAGATTTGAATATGTTGTATCTGTTGTTACATGTAAACTTCCCAGAGGAACATTAGTAGAAATTTTCAGTGTGCTATGAACAACTTAAGCACCTTTAGAAAGTAAGCAGAAATGTACATCTTTTCTACTATTAGGATTTTTGTACTGGGTCTGAAACCTGGGACTTGTGCCCCTTTCTGTGTTCCCTACACTTGTGTACACAGGGAATTTAAGTTTGGCCAGTGACTTGGGTGCCATTTCCCCTGATCTCCAGGGTGTGCTTTGGGAATGTCCCAGATATGTGCCTAGGGAAGGGGAAGCATGATGTCTTGCTAGGTGAGTGGGGAACCAGGGCCATGTATAGTCTATATATATACTGTGATGTAGCTGTGACATTGCTGTTCTTATTTTTATCTGTTCTTTTCTCTGCCATTGATTTCTAGAGAAAATTTTAGAAGTCTTATATTTTACTTTAACTGCTTATGCCATAGAGAACCAGAGCATTATTATCTGATCTACATCTTCTTGCTAATTCACATGGACCTTATGATGGGTTTGTGGAAGTCTTTCTGATGGGAATCTTGAGTACAGCATTTCTCACAGATATTAAAAGTTTGGAGTAGAATATGAAATTTTTGGTTGTCAGGATAGCAACAGCAATAAAAGCAGTAAGTCAGTTTAGCTAGCTAGACAGTTGTAGCTTGTAGAATATATTTGTCAAGTAGTTTGGAAAGAATCCATTCATCAGTACTTGCTGAACATTTCTGGAAGCCGAACAGTGGATGTGAGCACAGTGAGGTGGTAGGCATTGCATTAAAGCACTGGCGACAGCGATGTGAAAGACAAGCCATGTTCTGGATGGTCATGCACAGCTGTCACATCACAAAATGATGTACAAAGTTGAATATTGGCTTCAGTGTATTGGAAAGGATGGTGACAACATTGCAACATCACGAAGTTTGCATCAGGTGAAGTCCCACAGATGCTCTCACGGGGACAGAAAGAACACTGCATGCAAGTTTGTCAGTACCCATCAAAACAATAAGAGACTGAAAGTGATAGTTTCCAGGATTGCATCAGTATGACATGATGTCACTGCTGGAGTGAAAATAGCAGCCCATGAAGCAGCAACATGAGAATTCCCCATTGAAGAAAAAGTTCAAGATGCAGCCCTCAGTGAGTAAAGTGATGTGCACTGTCTTTTGAGATAGCAAAAGGGGTGATCCTTCTGGATTTCCTGGAACCTGGACAAACCATCAACTCTGACCACTATGTTGCAGCGCTGGCTAAGCTGAAAGCTCAAACTTGCAGTCAGACCAGTGAAGAAGACAACTTTTCTCTTGCAACAAGCTGTCACCAGACCCCATACCAGTTTGAAGACCATGGAGCACATCGCCAGTCTTGTCTGGACTGTCCTACCACACACTCACGATATATAGTCTGGATTTGGCATCTTTTGACTTCCATCTGTTTGGACCGATGAAAGATAGATACATGGGCAGCATTTTCCTAGCAACAACACTGTCATAGCTGCTGCGAAGCAGTGGATCATCTCCACTGGTGCAGATTTTTACGAGTGTGGCACACAGGCTCTTGTTCATTGCTGTCAAAAATGCATAGCTAGTGGCTATGTTGAAAAATAGAGTTTTGTTGCTGAGGATTTTCTCAATTAAGCAGAGTTATGCTCTTTGAAGCTGTTGTCGTTTCCATGGCAATAAATAGGAGGCATTGCTTTCAGAGTGACCTATATACAACTCTGTAGTGGACCAAATCAAAAGGTGTTATGCAGATGATTTTGAAGCTTGAGGAAAGCCAGGTTTTGATTCATATGTATGTGGCAACAAAATGCAACTATCTTGTCATGTAGCCTCCCATTTATCTAATTGCAAAATATAATTTATGCTTCCTTTAGACTGTGCTAATGCATTTAGAAGCTGGACATCTAATTGAAATATTCTAGTTTTTTGGCCCAGGGTTTATTAGGCTTTTAGTATTACTGTGTCTGTGAGTACTTCAAAGCTTTCTTCTTCACTGAGTCTTTGTAATATGTAGTGTTGACTGCCATGTCATGGAAATTAATGTGATGTCTCAAGTGATATCTTAGCAATATCAACAAGAAGGGCTCTATCAATCATTGTAAATAACAAGGGTGGTTTTAAAAATAAAATAGCTTAGTGGGATGTTACCTGAAAGTTCAGCAATGTGTTACTGTTCCCTGCTTCTCTCCGATGCTTCCAATTGCTCTATTTGTCACAAGGTTGTTGTTGGGGGGGTAGAGGGTGTTAATTTTTGTCACTGATTACAGAATTTTATTCTTAGTCAGAGTGTTTTCATTAACTAGATGAAGCAATAATTGGACCCTGCTTATATCTGATAAAAATTTATTATTTTGTTAATAAGTAAAAATAAATTTGCATTTCTGAACTGGATTTTCATGTCCAGCCATTGCAGTACCGCAGTTCTTAACCTGCATTTTGACCTGTCAGTTTTGGAGAGTGTGAGTTAGGGCTTTCTTGCCCCTGCTTTCTTGCTGACACAAAATGTCCTGAGATAATTTGATTATTTCCACTAAATGCGTTCGTTTATCAATGCAACTCTTTTTTGAATGTTTTCTGAGTCATCTGCCTTGTTTTCTATTTTCCAGGTTGGAGAAAGGCAGAGGGTTCTAGTGACAGAAGAATCCTTTGATTCCAACTACTATGTTGCTCACAATCCATTCTATGAGCAGGTACTGCTAAATAAACAAGATAACATCTTTTTGGGGTATCTTTGCTTTCTGATAATCTCAGCAACACAGTGAAAAAAAGTAAAACAAGAAAACCTTTTCCCAAGAATGGTGTGACCATCAAATCTCATTTCTGAGGTATTTTGTTTCCTTCTGTGTTCTAAATACAATTTACCTGAAATTATGTTAAGAAATACACAGTAGTTTTTTAGCTATGCAACATGGGGACACAGTGTATATCCAAAGAACACGGTATGGTTTCAAGGAGCTGTTATTTACTGAAGTAGTTTTACTTTCCAAGTCTCAGAAGCATTATTTTCTTAATAGTTTAAACGAAATTTAAACTATTTAAAAATGAATCTTTTAATTTCACTGCTTCTTTTGGAAAATTCTTTCAGGCAATGCAATTTGCAAAAATTTACATATATATTTTTCAAACAATTAGAAAGATCAGAAACTCTTGTTTAGATTAGCACCCCAGCCTGACATGTTTTATTTTCTTCTATGTACTTTCTATAAATTATATATTTTCCATGCAGAAATAATCTTTATGAACTAGGAAGGAAGTAAAATATCTGTTCCACAAAATTGTTATTTTAGTCAAAAGCAGATGAAAAACAGTGAAATCAGCTTTTCTGAATCATCTGTATTTCATTCTGTTTTTGCAGTTGGCTTGTTCTCAATCTTCTTACACTGATCTGTGTAGTTTGTTTTTACTCCCTTGGTTATTCAGTTGTCCTGTCTGGAGGGGCTATTGATAATGCCTGTGGTTATATAGTTAACATTAGTGCTTTGTTCTAATATTTTTCCATACTGCATTACAGAAATATGCAATTTTTTTATTATTATTATTGTTTTTTCTTAATATTAGATAGTGTTACTGCTTTTGAAACATGTTCTATAGGTAACTGGTTCACTAATTATTTTTTCGACAGTTTCATTCTTTCCTAGGATAAATCCCATTATTTTTCTTTTCTTATACCTCTGACCTCCATCTTAAATCTTGTATACCACTGTTCCTCGCCTTTATGCCTTATCGGTCAGATTTGACGAACATGGTTTTGTGTAGAGAGATTAAAAGGAAATTGCTTGGGGCTTTTTAGTGTTTAATGCTTTTTTTAATGAAAGTTTCATTAATTAAAAGGAAAGCAGTATGTGAAAAATTGTTGATGTTTTATGGTGTGTTTGTACAGTCCCTAATACAGCTCCTGACTGGAACTGGTAAAGAATAAACTAAATAGAAATTAAAAACAGTAATTTTAAATTGTATTATGGAAGAAGTTCTACATTTATTACGGAATAAATATTTGTATGTCTTTTCCCTAAAATTTTATGTGTTTGACAAGGGTAATAGCTTTGTGTTCAACAAAGTAAGAACAAGATTCTGTGCTAGTGACTGACTTTTATAGTAGTAAATTTAATGACAGTAGATTAGAAATCAGCCACTCTTGAATCAGTAAATATCATCTTATGTTTGGAAGCTGAAGTGAACAGTTCTGGTGTAATGTTGTGTTAATTAAAGGAAGTATCAGACCTATAATCTCTTCATGAAGCTTGCCTGTATTAAAAGAGTTTGCTTTTAAAACCACATTGATAGAGCTATACTGATAAACCTGCTGGTAGCTTAGTGAGTAACTTTGGTGACATAGTTTAACGTAGCTCATTGAACAGTTCATTGAACTAACCAAAAGATACTTCGCCAGAACAGTCAAGATGACTGTTTCTGTTGGTAGAACTTTGTTTCTTAGGAAGAGGGAGAGGGTTTTTATGAATGTATGCCAAGTCTGGCTGCTTGGTTGCTTACAGCACCTCTCCAATTTTTACATTTAAGCCAGTCTCTTTCTGAAGAAATAGTTGTTACCTACAAATGTCCCATAGGATTTATATCTAATTACTGGCAATTCATATATGAGAGTAGCAAAATTTACAGAGATTGCAGGCTCAGTGCTGTGGTTTAACCCAGCAAGTGGCTGAGCACCACACAGTTCACTTATTCCCCCCTTGCCAGTGGGACTGGGGAGAGAATTAGAAAAAAAAAGAAAAAGAATGTGTGGGTTTAGTTTAAACTATTTATCAAGATAGAGAAAAGGAAAATAGTTATGAAAAATATGTTATATATATTCATATATATACATATAACAAGTGATGCACAGTTGCTCGCCATCCCCCAGCCGATGCCCAGCTATGGCCCTGAGCAGTCGAAGGGAGTGAGATCAACTCCTACCCCCCTTCAAAACTCCTTCCGCATGGTGTCATATGATATGGAATATCCCTTTGGCCTGTTTAAGTCAACTGTCCTAATTCTGTCCCCTCCCAGCTCCTTCGGCCCTTTGCTGTGAATGGCCTTGGCTCTGTACAACACTGCTTAGCAGCAGCTATAAACATCGTTGTGTTTTCAACATTGTTTTTGTCCTAGAACCAAAACATAGCATCATACCAGACAATGTGAAAACAATTCCATTCCAGCTGAAGCTATAACACTCAGTGATACTTATTTACCTAGTTTTCCTCTGATACAAATTTGCCCCCCAAAATGTATATGGGAATAACTGTAATCTAGACATATCGTAAAAATATCTCAACGCTGGGATCCTGGCTTTTTATGTTTGCCACTTAGGTCCAGTTACCTTTCTAATCTCCGGAATGCAAAACAATCTGCTTTTCTTGGAAGATGCTTAGGAATATCAGTGGAATTCTAGAAGTTCCTGTGGCTGTGAACACCTTGAGCTTTTGGGGAAAAAGAGAAAGTACTTGTAATGATTTCTTCTGAGTAGGACAGCTACTTGAAAATTAAAAAATAAAAAAATAGGAGTACTGTGGGGTAGGTGCGAAGAAGAAATCTGTTAGCGTTCTGCACTACAAGTGTCATTGGGAAACCAGTTAGTCTGGATTAAAATGTTGTCATTCAGGTCTGACTTTCTTATCAATTTAAAAGAAACACAACCACAAGCCATAGGATCAATTGACTTGAGAAAAGCTGAGCTAACACTACAAAGCTCACATCTCAGCAGCTGTAGCTTATGCTCATGCCTGAAGTTTTAAATGTTTAAATGTTTAGGAGTTGCTCTTCAATGTTACAAAAAGTGTGTTTTCTGAGTGGAAGCTGGAGAGTCTGATGCCCTTTATGATATTTAGTGACTGTATCTTTATTTGAAAGGTTCTTGTGCCAAAGGATCCTGCGTTAATGGGTAAAATGGTAGAAGTGAATATTTATGAAGCTGGGAAACATTTTATGAAGGGGCAGCCTGCGTCAGATGCCAGAGTTTATGCTGCATCCATCGCAAGACCATTAGCAAAAGGAGAAGTTTCTGGTTTAACAGAGGTGAGTAAAAGACATTTTCTGTTTTACTTTGTTGGTAAAATAGCATCTGCTCAAGTGTAATGATTTCAGGCTATATATCTGTTATCATTTTATGGTTCCCCTTTTACGTATGCATGAAGCTTTAATCTTTTCTAACAGATTGAAATCTGAATTTAAAAGATGCTTTTGCTGATACCCATAGCTTTTCTTTGCTGACTGTAAAGGCAATAATATGCATGTTTCTTGTTCCAGGGCACAAGATGAGAAGGAACTATTAGAATGGAAAAGATTTAACATAAGCAATTATATAATTCAATATATTTCATTTCTAATTTAGTAGAAGTGTGAATCTGTTTGTTTTCCTTTACAAAGTTGTTTTAAAAAATATTTATTGATTACTTGTCTGTTAGAATAGTTCAAAATTTCACCCAGAGATTCAAAAGTCTTTGATAGGTAGAGGTGCTAAGTATTTACAGTATATTTTGGAAAAAGGTCAACATCTGATCCAGTCATGTAAAGAAAATGAAACTCTTTTTAAAAGATATCTGATCCTTATTTTACACCTCAGTAGATGTGGCTGTTAGCCAAGTATTCTCATACATTTCATGGAACTCTAGTTGTAAAAACTGATGGAGTGTGAAATGAAAATGTGTATCACATTTCTAAGCATCATTTGATGTCCTTTCTCCAGCACTGTTGTTAGGATCTCTGAAAATATGTAGCTGTAATTTAGCACATGGAAGAAAGGTAACTGGAGGTTTATCATCCACCTTGCTGCTTTTACAGTAAATTGTGGACAAGTATTAAAATAAGAATGGGTATATATACACATTTTTAAATTGTAAGTGGTCATGTTTAACATAAGTAATCACTGCATACCTTGTGTAACTAGGGTTATTTGGTATCATAAAACTGGTTATGAAAAACATGGCAACAATAATGCACCTAGAGTAATGTTTTGGGGAGATCATGAACTTCAAGCATTCAGAGGTTAATTCGCCTTTGAATGAAGTCTGCATGTATCTATATATTTGTCTGATAAATGATTGAAAAAACAGCCCAAATCTTTAAATTGTCTGATTGGACATCATAGCTATTTAAACACTGCTGCTTTTTTCAGTAGAGCTTTTTTTTTTTTTTTTTTTTTTTTTTTTAATTAATCCAATGTAAGAGAACCAGGCCTGTGATTAAATTATGTACTACCAGAAGCTATAAACATGGGAATAAGCAAACAGAATGTTGACTGAAATTTTATATGTTAAGAATGAGAAACAAAAGGTTCAAACTCAAAGGGACTCATAATTTACATAAGAAATCATTGAGATGCTTTAAGAGGTATAAATCTGCTCTTACTTGTTCATATCTAATCAAAGGGCTTTTGGAATGCCCAAATAAAAAGTTGTTACAGCAAATTTTCTGCTTAGAAGCACTTGAGACATCTAATTCTAACCTAAGACGCTTCTGAGCAGATCTCACGTTCCAGTCATAGAATCATAGAATGGTTTGAGTTGGAATGGACCTTTAAAATTATGTACTTCCAACCCCCCTGCTATAGGCAGGGACACCTCCCTCTAGACCAGGTATCTCAAAGTCTCATTTAGCCTGGCCTTGAACACCTCCAGGGAGGGGACATCCACAACCTCCCTGGGCAACCCATTCCAGTGTTTCACCACCCTCACAGTAAAGCATTTCTTCCCAGTATCTGGTCTAAATCTACCCTCTTCCAGTTTAAAGCCATTTCCCCTTGTCCTGTTGCTTCCTGTCCCTATAAAAAGTCCCTCCCCAGCTTTCCTGTAGGTCCCCTTAAGGCCACTAGAAGGTCCTCTTGTAGCCTTCTCTTCTCCAGGCTGAAAAGCTCCAACTCTCTCAGCCTGTCCTCATAGGGGAGGTGCTCAAACCCTCCGCTCATATTTGTGGCCCTCCTCTGGACTCAGTTCAACAGCTCCATGTCCTTCTTGTTTTGGGAGCCCCAGAACTGGACACAGTACTCCAGGTGGGGGGTCTCATGAGAGCAGAGAAGAGGGGCAGTCACCCCCCTCAGCCTGCTGGGCATGCTTCTGTTGATGCAACCCAGGATACAGTTGGCCTTCTCGGCTGCAAGCTCACGTTGCTGACTCATGTTGAGTTTTTCATCAACCGACACCCCCAAATCCTTCTCCTCAGGGCTGCTCTCAAGCCATTCTCCACCCAGTCTGTATTTGTGCTTGGAATTGCTCTGACCCAGGTGGAGGACCCTACACTTGACTTTGCTGAACTTCATGAGGTTGGCATGGGCCCTCCTCTCAAGCCTGTCCAGATCCCTGTGGATAGTACCCCTTCCCTCTGAGGTGTCAACTGCTCCACTCACCTTGGTGTTATCTGCAACCTTTCTGAGCGTGCACTCAATCTCACTGTCCATTACACCTACAAAGATGTTAAATAGCACTGGTTCCAGTACCAGTCTCTGAGGAATGCCACTCATCAGCAGTCTAAATGGTGATTTAAGTGGAATCTAAGTGGAAGTCTAAATGGAGTCATAAGGATGACTCTTTAATAATAAGAGAACGGGGCAGCATGTCATCTGACCCTTTTACAGTTCACTGTACTCGCTCATGACAGACTGGGGAAAGAAGAATGAGACAACTTAGAACGCATGTTTGTAGATATTCCCTCAAAAGTAGAGGTAATGTTCACAGTAAAGGGAAATCTTTCCGTTTTTAAGGACATTAACCATATGACTGAAAAGTTGATAAAAACTGAGAGCACCGTAATGTATAGATGACAAAAGCACAAAACCGTCTTAAGCAAAAATACTGTGATGAGGAATTACCTACAGAGGATCAGAGCTTATTTGACTTTTCTATGGTGTTTCTTTCTCACCTGCTACATTTCCCTCAATAATTTCTTCTGATTAGTTCAGAGGAAGCACCAAAGGCATGCAGTGGGTTTGAAAGGACAGTTGTGGCTTCTGTGTTTTTTGACTTTGTTAGTTTGTTGGTTTGGGTGTTTTGTTTTGTTTTTTACCCTTTTGACTGCATTACTGTGGTAACTGTTTGGTACAAAGAAATGCAAGAAGGTAAAAAAACTGAATCAACAGTTTTGATCGGAAAAGAGAGAATTCAGTGTGTCACACTCAGAACTGTTGACAGTCTATGTCAAACTTTGGTACATTTTATGTTTGTGCCACATCAGAAGCAGGCAAATACTGATAAGATTATTTCCAGACAACTTCTGGCATAGATTTTTATCATTCTTTTTCAGTCTGCGCAAAACACACTTAATATATCCATCTATTTTTATATATTTACTAGTGATGTAGAGTTTCTTAGCAGTTAATGTATTTTCTTAAAAAAAAAAAAAAAAGTCTTAGTAAATTGCTTAAAATAAAGTCTTTACTTTCAGTAACATTAGGCTCTGTGGCAGAATTTATGAGGCCAGGGAGGATGGAGGAATGCTGGAGCCAGTAGCTCAGGTTAAAAAGATGTCAAAATAATTAGTCTGACTGATTGTAGGGGACATATTATGTCTTAAAACACACAGCTGTTTACCAGAATTAATTTTTTACTTCAACATGCATTTTTGATAGAAGTTGCTCAAAAGTGAATTGTGTCTACACTGTACTGTTTTCAGGATAGTTAATTAAGGGCAAATACACTTAGTAATTTCAATTACTGGAATTTAAATCTAATATAGATTTCTTAGGGCTTGAAATGTGCAGTTGCCAATTCAGTAATAGAACAAGGTTTAGAGGATATATAGTGATAGCTGAAATCAATAAAGCATGAGCAGAAGGCAGTTTTGGATTTGGTTCTGGTGAATCTAGCGTAGGATGTGTGGACTGGGTACTGGTAGTAGATATTAAAAATGATTGCTAGACAAAACAAACATATCACAAATAGCTACTTGCAATTAAAAATAACAGTAAATAAAACTTTTGATCAATAATTAGTTCTTCTAAATTTCATAGGAAAAAAAAATGAATTTTCCATATGTGATACTCTTTTATTGAGGAGGTTAGGATTTGACAAAGCTTTAAGGATGTACCTCAGCATTTTGATATTCAGTAAAGCACGTTAGCATGTCTACTATGTCATTAAGTGCTCTATTAATATTGTCTGTGAGGTTTTGAAGGTGGTTTGCAGTGCACAGAATACTTATTTTGTTATCACTAGATAACAAATGAAGGTGTCAGTGGTCTGAATGTCATTTAATTCTAAAATTAAATTTTGATATTTTCATTTTTATTTAATTTGACCATGTTTAAGGATCTTTATAGTTTCTCAGCAGGACAAAATAAAATGTGTAACAAGTATATCATATTTACAGACAGGAGTTTATCCTAACCTAATCATTGAATGAAAGTAAGGATCTGCGAGAATTCTGATTTGGTGTTAAGAAACTGAAGTATTTTATGCTTCTGTAGTTCAGAAATAACTGTAGTTCTGTGTTCTGTGACCAAAGGAAAAAAATAGTACAATATGAGAAATACATAAAGAAGAGACCTAAGGACTAAGGGATGTAAATAAAAGGCTGGCTGCCTGCCAGAACTGTTATGTATTACCAAAATCAAAGCCTAGAAGTCTGGAAGCCTTTGGTGGGAAATTTTAATCAAATGGAAAATTAAGTCAAAGAAAAACAATTTTAACTGACTACTTGATTATAAAGTCATGCTTATTTTATGTTTAGAATTGCTGCTTCTATAATCATCTGTGACTGACCTTCTTATGAAACAAATATAGGCACATCTCTGTCTCAGTTACATGTTTTCAGTTGCTTTATTGATATGATTCTCTATGTCTAACGTTCCCGATGTGAACAAATCATGCAGGCAGCCTCCATTTGTCTCTGTTTGTTATTCTGGCATCTTGATGCACATCTCAATGGCTCCCAAGTCATAGTAATATCCACAGTTAAGCTAGCAGTTATTCAGGTCTTTGGGATCTTCAGAGGAATTGAAGAATAAGCCACTGACACATAGATAGCAAGGAACTGTTTGATCAGTTTGCTTGTTCCTTTTTCTCTGTGTCCTCCCTTCATTTTTTTGCAGGAGATAGCACTGTACTTCTGGATGCTGCTAAAGAAGCTTTATGTTCCCATCCCCTAGTTAGCCACAAGTATTTTCTATTTATTTAGCAAAATATGACCTCTAAATGTTATCCGGCCTTTTTTTTCTGATGTTAAGAAACAGAAAAGATACAAAAATCAAAGGCTTCTATATAAGCTGCCAGAAAGAAGAGTCAACAAAGCATAGCTTGAAGGGAACTATCTGATCTTAGGAAGAAAGTGCTTCACTTGCAGGCAAAATGAAATGGAGAAGAGAGAAGAATGTGTAGTCTTCTGGAACCAAAATGAAAGAAATCATGGCAAAATTGAGATCTCTATATTGGAAACTTCCTTCAAGGGCATGGAAGATATGTGTAAAACTGCAGGGATTATAAAGCACAAGTTTTTACGTGCTTTGGAGTTTCAAAGTTGTGGAAAGCTTGGATTCTAAAGAGGGATTAGAAGAAATTACTTAGGGAAAAAAAGTCAAAGAAGCAAATTTTGGATGAAAAAAGTGACATGCAGGTACAAGGAAAGGAATCCGACACAAAAGATACACAGTATGAGAAATGCTAATGAAAGATCAGAACTTCCAAAAAAGAAAAAGTAAAATAAAGCATGCCTTTTACCTCTGTTGAAAAGCTACTTTACAAAGCTTTCACATCACAGCATCTAAGAAGGGGCAGTTTGAGGAATATGTTGGGAATTTTCTGTTTAACCTAAATATATGAACAAACAATCAAACACTTCCAATGTAAAACAGTTTTCAGGTTGTGCCACATTTCCATAAAGTATGGTGCAGTGTTTAGTGCTCTTGCATTTTCTGTTGTAGGAAAATACCTTTTGTTCTGTAAGTTGCTCTCTCTCACCCTTTCTCTAAAACAACTGATTGTAGTGAGAGGCGTGCAACCAATTAGTGCTTTTATAGTTATTAATCAGCTTCATTTAATGTGTTAGCCTTGTTCCATTATGGTTGTAAATAGAAGTCATATAAAATGGTGTAAAATCCTTCTAAATTAATCTCTCTATCTCATGTTTTCTTCCATTATTTCACAGAGGTCACTGTAAAGTTAGTGTCGCTATAAACAGAGTCTGAAAAAATTGACATTTCCTTTTTAGAAGTGGAGCTCAAAGCCATCTATTTTTGGTTTTAGGAAGAAATTTCAAAAGTCTTGTTTTTCTGAGAAAAAAGATGACAAAAAAAATCTGATGTTCTTTTCTGTAGGTGCTAGTTTTTGTGATTTACACATCATCTGTATTTCACATTGGATTAATTTGTTTGGAAATTTCAGTTGATTTAATTTTTTTCTTCTACTTGAAAGCCCAGCATTTCTCAGTCTAGACTCTGAAATTCAGGACAGATTCTTTCTTACAGCCTGAAAACATTTTTCTTGCTGAGTTTGCATAAGAATTGGCTTGGATTGCCTGTGGTGGGTTGGGGATTTTTTTTTTTTTCAATGCTATTCTTTAAAAACAAGTTTAGCAAGTATCTGAGAAAAACATTTTTAGGTACAGGTCACCCATCTTCAGTGATGGGTATGGGCTAGGTGAACTCTTACGTTTGTTTCCAGCCTTATTTTCTGTAATTTTATTAATATTTCAATTCAGCTAGCAATTATTTGATGGCTTACAAGATAGAATAGAAGGTGGCTCATTTATCCAGAATTGGATAGAAGGTTAAAACATATACAGATGATTAAAGAAAGCAAAGATCCCTTTACCAAGTAGTTTTATCCTGAGGTCTTAAATTTAATGGGTGGGCTGCCTTTCTGCCCATCTCTCTGACAGCTGAATTTCAGCTACACTGATCAAAGCTCAGCTGAAACAACACATTTTACATAGCCCTTTTTCAAACAAATGCTCTCTCAAGACCATTTCAGGTGGAAAGATAAGAACTGTAGTTTATTTCCTTTTCATTTACCCAACAGACAGTGTTATTTGTCTGATAGTTACTGTCTAATCACTTTAAATTGTATAATTGTGTTAATGCTCAGTGCATTCAGAAAAATGGAAATAGTAATGACTGGAATGATTCAACTGTAAGTCATTTTCTGAAGAAGGAGAGAAAATTAAACAGAAGCGTTCTGCCCCTCCTGCCTCCAGAAGTAAAACCCTCAAGTAATAGTTGTTTCATTTTGTGTATTATTTCTAGTACTTGACCCCATGCTGCACTGTAAGATGAGAGTGGTATCTGTTCTCCCTTTTCTTAGAGACAAATCGGAAGTGTGTAGCCATGGTAATTTTATCTACTTGACACTCCTATAGGAAGGAGTTCTTTTTGAAATATTTTTTCTTTTCAATTCAACAGACTATTTGGAAAGGATCTAAAGGCATTGGCTTTTAGTAAAGCTTTGTTATCTGATGTACCAGTTCATAAATTTTCTAAGTGTTAATTGGCTTTTGGGAAGAAAAAAGGCAGCCACAGATTTTCTCAATTTCTGTTTTTTGGAGGTCATCTATTTCCAACTGTTTATGCCAGCAAAAGTTACTATAAAATTATCTTTATTTCCTCTCCAGTGGAGTTCAACACCAGTGTAGTCAAAGGAAAATGAAGAATATTCAGCTCATGTGCATGTTGTGTTTTCGCTTGCATTACTTCATTTTCCCTTTCCTTTTTACTAATCTTTAGATCACTGAGATGCTCACACAGACAGTATCTTGCTCTCCATTTCTTCCTCATCATCTTTCATTTCCTTGCAAGTGAATACACAGTCAGAAGGATAAGACATTTAGTCTTCATTGACTTACAGATGGGAACTACGAGGTGGATGATTTTCCTACCTATTTATCATCTATCAGTGCGGTAATCCTCAGTCTTTCTACAAGAATACTTAAGTAGGTCAGCATGAAAAAGACACATAGAGCACTCGAGAGGAAATGGAGGTTTAGAAGGGCAGTATAGATTTCCCCAGTAACAAAGGAAAGATCAGTAGGTGGTTTTTCCACTCGTGCAAGGTATTGAAATGTTGAACTTCTTCCTCTTAGAAATATTTTTGCTGCCAAAACCATTGTGGAGAGAGATTTTGTTAGCTTTCAGGTTCCTTTGAAAATTGCAGTCATGAAATTAAGCTGTATTTTAACTTTAAAATGTTAAAAAAAAGTGCATCTAATTAAAAAAAACATTATAAGCAAAATAAGGTGTTCTCTGGTCTTTAATAATATTATACCTTCAAAAAGTTTTAACAGATTTTCAGTAGGTGACTGGTATTATAGCCTTCAGAAATCATCCCTTCTGCTCTTGTTGACACTTATTATGATAATGGGAGTTCACTAAGATATGTATGAATGTATTTTTCAAGTAACTTTTTTACTCCGACCAATCCTTTAAAGTCATGTTTACCTACTCCAGAAATATTAGGATTAATTCTGAATTATAGTAGCACGCTAATACTTATTCATAATCATATTTTCCCACTCAAACTAGATACTATTTGATGGTATTGATAGTACAGTGATTTGTGTTTTTGTTTCAAATTTTGATCCCAGTAACACTGAGTTACTGATTTTTTTTTTGTGGTGTAAAGGATAAGATGATAAAGAAAAATGTACAAGAGCCTTTTCAGTGGAGGAAAGAAATGGACTTTCAAGTTTTTATGAGTATCTACGCAAACATGGCAAACCAGTTCTTCAGAGGTTGCATCCAGTAACTTTCTGTTTTTACAAACTGTATTCCATATCAAGTTTAACATTCACTCTAGATCCTTTGCTGCTTAGTGAGATCAAAGTCTTGATCATGTCATTAAGCAATAAAGCATGTTGTTGCAAATCTACTGGACCAAACAATGATAGAATTAAAACCGTTGCCCTCCTACCGCAATCTCTCCCTCGATCTAATTTTTTTTTTTTAAGGAGTCCTCCCAAAAAGAGAGCAGTAATTTGCTTGTAAAGTTTGAGATCTAAGAAATTTGGCTCATTGCCTGTTGCACTGAAGGATTTTCAGGAATCCTGATACTTAAGTTTAATTCCAGGTTTTGTTCTTGTTTATAGCATGTTCCAAAGGAAATTGTTCCTGCGGTTTTTATCAAAGACCATTAAGTGGAAGAAATATTTAGAGAAGTAATTATTTAAGCATTTATTAGAGAGAAGTTTACCTGTGCTTAGTGTACAATACACTAATCTTGATAATCTTCCTCTGACTACTTCCTAATGGATACTTAAAGGACTTGAAGGATTCCCCCTTGACTGTTTATTGTTTTAGATGTTAGAACTCTACTTAAAAACGCAGATTGTTTTTGTTCTGACTTACTCCAGTGCCAGGCTAAATAATACATGCTAGTTAAAATCCTGGAAGTACTATCAAAAATAGAGAGATATATTTAGAGGGCAGAATATATACTTCAGTGGTGCTTCACCTTTTCACTGTTGAAGTCACAAGTGCTGGCACAATTTTAAGATACACTGGTGTAAAGTCAAAACCAAATCTGAACTGCATGCAACATCAAGGTGTGTAAGAAATAATGTCTTTTTTTCCTCAAGTAGTCTTTATTGTAGAGAAGGGCTGACAAATTGTTTTTAAAATAAAAACACGGAGTTGAGAAGATTTCAGTGATAAACATTTCTTAAAAAGAAATTCACATTTGTAGTTGTTGTGGGTGATAATAATCACACAGAATAATTAAGGGCCTAAAGGCAGACAATATTTGACCTACATAGATTATCATTTTGTAAGAAAGTAGCTCTTTTCTTGCTTCCAGCTCATGCTAAGTCACCAGGTGCTATAATAATTGTTGATGTTGCCGTACAGTTGTGACAACTTCTTCTGTTAACACACTCTATTTTGCCTTTTTACATGGCCTTATTTGCAGAAAAAAACTGTTCTGTGGGACTTGGCCTGTAATGAAGCCCTCTCCAAGATGTGTGAGGGTGTTGTCATTATACAAGTACAGAAAGGGGCAGCCTTTGGTGCAGGCCAGCCTGTAGCCACCTGTGGTCACCCTCCGCACTAGATACTACACAACACCCATTTTTCCAGTGGACACCAGGACAGGGTCATATATTTTGGAGCATATATAATGTGCAGAGAACTAGTAACTGTTCATCACATGATGAAATTATGCCATGCTTCATAATTGGCAAGTTATCACAGTGTAAAATTCATAATAGACTCATGGCCAGTCAAAAAAAGGATTGAGTGCTCCATACTGCAAATTGTGATGAATATGTGATTGTTATTGCTTGAAAATTTTTGAGGACACTTTTTCTGGAACAAAGATATATAGGCAGTATGCTTCATCTCTTCCTTTTGTCAAAAATAACATATGAGTATGAAAATTACCTATACCTAATATGAACAAGATGGATTTCTTGCCCCTCAAGAAAGGGTCTTGTTAACAGGACTAGAGGCTTTTTTTAAACCTCATCCTTGTTTTGACATGAGTTCATACATGATTGCAAGTCATTCAGTCAGTCTGTGCTTTATCTTATCCGTATGGAAATTTTGCACATTCAAAATCTCTGATAAGTGGAGATAGCCTAATTATCATACAAAAAAAAGGATTTCTGAATATCCCATTTCTGACAGTTTTTTCTAGATGTACAAACTTTAATTTAGTGAAGTAATGAAAGTAGGGCTTAGAATTACAGAAAATCTTTTCCTTTTTGAACTATTCAACATGTATTTCTGTCCAAAGAAACATTAGTTCATTAGTTTTCTCCAGTGAGGAGTGCTTAACATTCTGCAGCATAATCAGATTTTGTCACAGGACCGCAGGGGAAAGCCAGATGTATAGCTCTAAATAGCTGGAAATGAATGAATTATAGATTTACGCTTGTGAGAGTATCTTGTGCAATAAAAATCCTGTTGTATTGCTGTTAAGCATTAGTACATAGGCATGAACCATTTTAAAATCTAAACCCATCAATTTGTTAAAGACTAAATTAGATCCTATACTTACTGTTTTGTGGGCTTGTGCTTACCATCTCTGTAGGCGCCTTATACATGCTAGCCATTTTCAGGTTGTCTTCTGTTTGTGTTTATCCTAGATCTTTCTAATTTATTTTTCCTGAAAGCAGTGTATCTGTTAGATTAGGAAAGATTTTGTTTTGTTTTTTTCCAGATAAGTGCAAGAAATGTTTTAGAAGTGAGAGAAATTCCTTTCGAAGACTGTCAATCTGTCTTAATAACCTCATCTTTTCCTCACTTATAAAAAAATAGCCTACAAAAACCACTGCATTTGATAGAAAGTTATTACCATTTTTATTTTGACCTAACATGGCACATCTCAAAAGTAGGTTAAAAACCTTTGTAACAGCTATGTGAAATCATTCTCATTATGTGTTGTTCTATAATTGTAGGATCCAGTCAGATACATCTCAGCTATGGAAAGCCGGGGAGAAGTGGGAAGTGCAGACTGCTCATATTTATGAGCAAACTAGATTTTTGAAACTTTGTACCCCATCCCATGTTGAGCAGTGCCATCTCCCTTCCTCCCACATATTTATTCTTTATCCAGCTTTCATCTGGTCTTGACTTTAGTTTTGAAGTGTTATGATGCAGAAACAGTCTTTTTACAAGAATACAGCCTTCACAGAGTTAGAAAGAGAATGAAGTAGTGAGTAGTTGAACTAATGAAGCCTAGTTTTCCATAGTTTGAGTCATATGTTTCTATTAACAAAAACCACAGCTTCACATCCACATCCTCCCTGTCTTCTCTGACTACTCTGTGGACATATGATGTATTGTAGGTGGTTTGTGTAAATATTGTAGGTGATTTGGAAGTATAGGAGTGCAGACTAGTCAGCAACATGAGGGCAAAAAGCCAGATTGCTGAAGCCGTTCTTTGACCTTTTCCTCAAAATAGCCCTGGTTTAGATCTCCTTTTTTATACCAGCCTTTGACATTTAAGAAAATTAATTGATTGCTTTTCCATTGTTGAAATGGATGAGTAGGCTCAGAAGTTATTAGCATGGGCACAGATAATGAAATAGAATCAAGGACACCAGTTGCTTGGGAGTCAATTCCAGTTACTCCTTGTATTCACCAAGAGACCAAATCAACAACCACACACCAAAAATGAAAAAAAGACAACGTACTAAAGTAGTATGAGTTGTGTTCTGCTGGCTAGTATCCTTGTAGATGAAGAGAAAAGTGTAACACTGCAATGTAACACTGAAGGCCTATGGTATGAGATAACAAGAAGAAACTAAGAATGACATTTTTCACATACCTATGTGCACAAATTATTTTAAGTGTAAAGTGAAGTACTATGAAAAAAAGGAAATTCTAGAATTTCACTTCCTCTTTTCCATGTAGATGCAAACCATATTATGTTTCAGCATCTTAATTATGTGCTTATGCACAATTTTCTTACATACAGATTTATTTCTTTCTATGCATAGAGCTGAGACTATTCATTTAATAGTCAATTGTTAGATTTTTTTCTTCTTCATTGTTCATTTTATAATAACCGTTATTTGCTATATGCAGTTCACTCTCAAGGGAATTTCTAATTTCTTTTCTAACCTTTCCTATGACTCCCATTACTAACTTTTTGAGTACTTCAGACATAGTATTAAGCTTATTTTTACATTATCCTCCTGAAATACAGCTTTCATCTTCCCATTTCACACATGAAGATGAGGCAGAGGAAGATCTTCTTACTGTTCACTAGTCAGCATAGTAAAGAAATGTGATGATAGTCAATTCAAAGTACTTAGAACCAGATATTTACAAATTACTAAACATTCTGTAGCATGCGTTCAAATGAATTTCAGCTGTGACTGCTCAGCATTTAAGAGAAACTAACTCCAGGATGTTATAGTCAGAAAGATTAGCACAGTAGAAAGGCAATACAGGAGTGGAATAGCAAAAGGACAAACAGGAAAGGAATACTCACCTCTCTCCAAGGATCTAGGCTTGCAGGGAAAAACTCCACAAAGGAAGCATCTCCAACCAAAGATCTCTCCCTAGAGGCAGTCAGCCCTTAAATGGGGTCTAAGAGAGGTGCAGCCAGGCTCCATCCCTTCCGGTCACACAGGTGAGTTGCCTTCACCTGTGCTCCCAGGGTTGACCCAGTCCTTTCCCCAGGTGATCAATCAGTGGTTCAGGCTGTGACTCTACAGTTCCCATACACAGGATATGAGTCCAGTGGATTCTTTGGAGGCTCTCAGATGAGGTACAGATCTCTGGTATTTGAGTATTAGGGGGTGTAAGTTCATATTTATGTTCTTCAATCTTTTACAGATATAGAAGTTGGTTGTCTAGTCAGACCACCCTCTGAAAGATAGAAATGCTCTCCTGAGGGTAGATATTCGTTACAGCTTGTAGACTGGATACTTACAGTTCTTTGATGTCTTATACATAATGCCAAGGTGCTATCGTGATTATCTAGCATAAAGTACACAGCAAGCCAAGAAAGATTTTTCTCATGTAGTCTTTATTGTGGAGACAGGCTGATGAGTCACTTATAGAGGCTTGGGATACTGAGACTGTTTTAGAGCAGTTAGGCTTGCTGCTCACAGTAACCGTTGTTTGATGTTTCCATGAGAAAGTCCCCCATTAACTGCAGTTGAACTTGGCTGAGTGTGAAATTAAAAAAGGAGACTCTGATTTCAAGATACTCCCTTATGTGCTCAGAGGTATGCTAACTGGCACTGTGGAAGACCTCCTAAAACAAGTAAGGATACTTAAAGGAAAGAGGCCATGACCACATGAAGAGCAAACCTTTGGATTATCACTGAACCCACAAAGTTGGTCAACAGTTTATTAACTGTTGGATGTCAGACTTATATGAAATGCTCTTTTTCACAGAGGACTGATTCCAGCTGTGCTTTGTATACACATACATTCTCAGCAATTGGATGTATTTAATACAGGGCAGAAATGAATGAATGAAATTGTGAGGTGAATATGAAGACATTGTGTAACTTTAAGAAAATGGATTTAAATCTTATGCTTGATAGAGATAAAAGGATTCAGAGGCTGTATTGGCTTCTGGCGACAACTGAAATCTAAGACAAGAATTGTAGAGATCTATGTTGCTGGCCTGCAGTATGGCTCTGGAGGCATTTTAATTTTCTTTGTTTCAGTTCTTGTAAAGTGAAGGCAGCGTATTGAACCCACAGCTACAAACTGATACAGAATTTGAAACTGTGGGAAGAAATATGATTCCTAAAAATTAGAAATGCTTGTCTTATACCATGTTTATGAGACTGGATGATACTGTTTGTGACTTTTTCCTGATTTTGAATGAGAATGTCCCTTGAGATTTTTCCCTAATATTTGTTACAGTGCTCTTTGCAAATAACAGTGCTTAGGAGAATACTTTCTATTATTTGTAAATATAGAATTCCTCTTGAAGTTGATGTATTAATAGTTCACTTCCAAGTAAAAGCAATATTACTCATTTTACTGTTGAAACGTAAATATCGTTCAGTTATATTGATGGTTCCTGTGGCGTTAATATGGGGGCTGCTCTGAAAGTAATACTGCCTATTTTATGTTGGCCCACGACATCAGAGGCCAGACAGAGGATGTGAGCACAGTGAGGCAGTGGGTGGTGCATTTCAGTAGAGGTGATAGTGGCATGAAAGACCATTCGAAGCTGTGAATTCTGTGCTGGTGATCTCTAGGAAACAGAATCATCTGCTAGCCAAGTAATTACCAGATAAGTGGCCAGAGCAAGCAGCTGCCATCTCCTTTATAAAGGAGATGCCATCTCTGTACAAGGAAGCAAATAGTGACAGATCCTGATCCTGAATTTGTCCACATTGTGCTCCTAAGTTCACTCTTCATTTCAGGTCATTATTTAGGTTACTGTGAATTTTGAATCACAAACTTTTCTGCTTAAAATCTCCCTCAGTTCTCTTGTGGTTGCAAGTCCTAACTTGAGTCACTGGTTTCCTGTGTTGTGAGGTCTCACTGTAGCGATTGATACCCCACACACCCTGTTAAGAAAAAAGCTTAGAATCCAGACATCACACTGTTCTTCAGAATGTTGCTTCTGATTGTGAATGACAATTCATTTTGAAAATGTGTACACTGTATAGTAGGAGTTTAATAGTATCACAAAATATTATAAAAAAATTATATAAAGTTATATTAAAAAGAGTCAGCTCCTTACTGGAAAGATTTATAGATAGATAAAGAAACAAGCTAGAACAAGTGAATATAATGCAAAACAGTACTTTTAAAGTGGAGTGTGTTTTAAGTATTTTGGAGGTGTTTTTGGCTTATGTCTCCTTGGCTGTTTCTTGTTATTCTTTTTGTTTCTTTTGTTATTTGATTTTTGGGTGTTTCCCACGTCTTAAAGATTACATCAGAAAGGAAGTCATTTAGTAAGCCCCAGTTGCTTAGCCTTTTGTCTAGCTGTTAACTAACTACGTTATGAGTTTTGAGGCTCAGTGAAGGAATACTAATGCTTAAAGATTATTTGGAGGAGCAAAAAGAAGTAGGTTGGTCTACCCTTAGGTACGAACATAGAAAAGAGCAGGGAATCATAGAATTGCCGAGGTTGGAAAAGATTTCCAAGATCATCCAGTCCAACCATCCACCTACCACCAGTACTTCCCCACTAAACTATCTCCTTTGGTACAACATCTAAATGTTTCTTGAACACCTCCAGGGACAGTGACTCAGCCACCTTCCTGGGCAGCCCATTCCACTGCCTAACCACTCTTCTGAAGAATAAATTTTTCCTAACATCCAACCTGAATCTCCCCTTGTGCAACTTGAGGCCATTCCCTCTAGTCCTATCACTAGTCACATGGGAATAGAGGCCAACCCCCACCTCACCACAACCTCCTTTCAGGTATTTGTAGAGAGCAATAATGTCTCTGCTTGAGCCTCTTCTTCTCCAGACTAAACATTCCCACTCCCTGGGCTTGTGCTCCAGACATGTCACCAGCTTCATTACCCTTCTCTGGACACGATTCAGGGCCTTGATGTCTTTCTTGTAATCGGGGGCCCAACATTGAACACAGTACTCTAGGTGCAGCCTCACAAGGGATGAGTGCAGAGGGATGATCGCTTCCCTGCTCCTGCTGGCAGCACTATTTCTGATACAAGCTAGGATGCTATTGGCCTTCTTGGCCACCTGGGCATACTGCTGGCTCATGCTGAGCTGAGCATCAACCAACACCCTAGGTCTGTTTCTTCCACACAGTCTTCCAGCCATTCTGTCCCAAGCCTGCAGCATTGCCTGGGGTTATTCTGACCTAAGTGCTGGAGCTACCTGCCAAGAAAAAATAACAGTGAAACCTTAGAATAATGGTGAGTTCAGATGCAGTAACTTACAGATGGAGTCTTAACTTCTTTTAGACTCTTACTTGGGAGGGGTAAAGTTTGAATTAACTTTTTACATAGGAGAAAGACATTGCAGAGGTGGATCTGTGCAGCATAGAATGCACACTCAGCAAATGCAAGTTTGCTGGTGATACAAAGCTGGTAGGAGTGGCTGATGCACCAGAAGGCTGTGCAGCCATTCAGTGAGACCTGGACAGGCTGGGGAACTGGGCAGAGAGAAATCTTATGAGATTCAACAAAGGCAAGTGCGGAGTCCTACACCTGAGGAGGAATAACCACATGCATCAGTACAAGTTATGGGCTGAACTGCTGGAAAGGAGCTTTGCAGAGAAGGATGTGGGTGTCCTGGTGAGCAACAAGTTGTCCATGAGACAGCAGTGTGCCCTTGTGGCCAAGAAGACCGATAGTATCCTGGGGTGCATTAAAAAGAGCATGGCCAGTGGATCAAGGGAGGTGATCCTCTTCCTCTACTCTGCCCTGGTGAGGCCACATCTGGAGCACTGTGTCCTGCTTTGGGCTCCTCAGAAAGACAGGGAATTTCTAGAGAGAGTACAGTGGAGGGCCACGAAGATGAGTAGGAGCCTGGAGAATTTCCCTTATGAAGAAAGGCTGAGAGACCTGGAACTGTTCAGCTGGGAGAGGGGAAGACCAAGGGAGGATCGTATCAATGCTTATAAATATCTAAAGGGCAGGAGTCAAGTGGATAGGGCCAGGCTCTTTTCAGTGATGCCAACTATAGATCAAGGGGCAGTGGGCACAGACTGTAACATACGAAGTTCCATATGAACATAAGGAAAAACTTCTTTACCTTGAGGGTGACAGCACACTGCAACAAACAGCTCAGACAAGTTCTGGAGCCTCCTTCTCTGGAGATATTCAAAACCCAACTGGAAATTTTCCTGAGTGACCTACTGTAGGGAACCTGCATTAACAGAGCGGGCTGGACTGCATGATCACCAGAGATCCCTTCTATCACCTACAATTCTGTGATTCTCTTGACATGGGCAGAAAGTCATGATACAGGCATGTTTCTATTTACATCTCTGCTTTTGTTTATTAGGAGAAGCTATATGGTCAGGTGATGCAGGAGGGAAATGGGGAGAAGTAGAAGGAAAACAGAACTGAATGAGAGTAACAGAAAAGGTATTAATGGTGCTCTGACCAAAGAAACTAGACAGAAGTGTTAATGGGAAAGAAATGAGATTTTGCCTAATTGCTATGCAGGTCAGAGATAGGCCGTAGTTAAAACTGATCGCAGGGGATGGCAAACCTGGAACAAACTGTCAGATTTGACGGACTTTTGCTTAAAGTCTGTCTCTGCATGTTTTCCCATTGTTCAATTTATTTTAAGTTTGTATTTGACCATGTCCAGCTGCTAGGACTATTGCTATAGCACTACCTGACTTGATAGAGTCATGTGTGGTGATATGGATGTAAATTTTGGATTGATCACTGAAATGAGGTCAGTGTAGGGTCACCAGAATGTTCTGGATCTGGAGTACTTGGCCTGTGAGAAAAGGCTGAGGGAATAGATTTGTTGAAATCTGGAGAAGGGGCCTCCTCAGGAGGACTAAACAGAAGACCCCCAGTTCCTATGGGAAGACTATTCAGAAGACTCCATTGTTCAGAGTGGTGCTTCTGGGAGGAGAGACAGTAAGCATAAGGTGAAATAAGAGGTTCAGACTGGATATAAGGAGAAAAAATTTTGCCATGTATACTATCAAGTAGTTGACCAACAGTCCAGAGGCTGTGCAGTCTCTGACCTTGGAGGTTTTCAAGGCCTGACTAGTGAAGGCCCTGAGCAAGCTGGGTCATACCTGATCCTTCTTTGAGCAGGAGGATGGCTTAGGTGCAGTCTGAATTGTCTGTCATAGGATCCTAGGCCAATAAGATAGTTTTAGCAATTAATGACTGCCATTTGCATGATGCTTTGGTTTATTTATTTTCCTGCTGTAACTTCAATGGTAATGACCTGGGGTTAATAGAATCCTAATTATCACCAAGACTGATCAGTTAGTGAGAATTTAATATTAAATTTGTATTTATCCTGGTTCAGTTCTTTCCATGATATCTTAAAACACACGCTCACACCACACACATATGCACACATGCACATACTTATGCACACACTAAAATAAATAAATAAATAAATAAAATACAAAATTCCCTTTACAGAAGTGCCTGGCTTCCTTAATTATTTTTTCAATGTTTCCCATTTCTTAAAATGAATAAGTAATGAATGTTGGAATTTGGAATCAGTGAGTTCCTAGGTGTGATATAAGGATGATAACATTTGATGCAAGCATGCTTTTAGGCAGCATTTTCTCTGAACGACAAAGCACTGTGCATTTATTGGGAGTATATACACGGTGGTAGGGATGTTTCTTAAGGGAATTATCATGTAATTTCATTAGAAAAAAAAAAATGTATGCCGTTTATTTTCTGCTTTGAAATCAGTGTTTCACATTTGCAGAAGGAGGCTAGTAGAATACAGTTAGTGATAAATCAAGGGAGCTCTCTTAATAGCTACAGAACTAAATGTGTTTTCTGGAACTATTAAATATAACTTAACATACATATATTTCCAATGTGTAATCTGTGTGACCTTCAGTAACTGTTTGTTTTTTAAATCTGAAAAATGCCTCCAAAGTGTAATAGCCCAGAGTTTCAAATGGCACAGTAGGATATGTAATGCATATTTTTTTACAGGCTTTCTTCTAATTTGTCACATAGGCTACTTGTGTGTGATTAAATAGAAGTCCATATTTTTAAACCCAGTAGTACAAGTATGTAAGATATACTTGCTTGAGCTAGAAGATTCAGAAGTCAAATTTATCTTGAGATATGCTCAGTCAAGTAGTTTTTCACAGCAGTTAGCTAACACTTCAAGCTCTAACAGTGCCCCTGAGCCATGAAAGAAATTTGCATGTAAGGAATGTTTTGAATCTATTAAAACCTCAGCTCAGAGCTAAAGAGTTGCTATCATGTCTTTGTTGACTAACATGAAGTGAGATCTTATAAGAAGCTAGGCTGTGATCGACAGATGCCAAAGCTTAGGTTTTGATGTGATTGTGTATTTCTTTCATGCATAGCAGTTTAAGATTGTGACTGGAGCTTCAGAAAGACAGCAATCAATGGGTCTGTGCAAGAGTACAGAAAATATGTTACTCCTGGCAGTTGTCAAGGCAGAATTATGCAAAAAAATAATCTGAAATGCATTTGATCATATACTAGATGGTTTAATAATTTATATTATACCTTATTAGCAAAGTCTTGTGTTTACTTTGTGGCTGCCAAAACAAGATAAAAGGCTAACTCCATGGAAATACAAGATGCTTAGCTGCATTTCAGTTTGGTAATTTTCACTCTTCCCCTCATTTTGATTAATAGTTTATGTGTAGATCATAGCACACCTTTTTCTTTTCAGTGAGAACAGTCCTCTTGATTAATAACAAGTCTACTCAAGAATGTATGGCCTATCAAGACTTAAATTAGTATGAATTTATATTTCTGGAAACTTTATTATTTCCTCCATGTATTTTTCAGATAAAAAAGACTCTTTGGATTTAGTTCTAAATTCCAATAAGCTGAATCATTATGCTAATCTTCCCAAGTCTTGCAGCTTCAATGGTGTTTGTGAGCTCAGGTTAAGAAACTGTTGCACTCTCACTAGTGATTGTGTACAGTAAACACTTTTCTCCAGAGATACAACAAGGGCCTTGCAGAATTCATACTTTGATGAAGTCAGAGCTGGAAGAAATTAGCTAGCTCAAGAGGTGAAATGTTTGCCTTCAGCCAGCCAAAGTGGCTATAATGACCTTGGTTTTAAGAAAGGTGTTCTGCAGTTGTCTCGTTCCTCAAGGTACACTAGGTAGAAAGCTTTAGGGAAAATAAAAATTGTGGACGAACTCAGAATATAGCACTTAAGTACTGCAAACTCTGAGGGTCTGATGACGGCCTAAAGAAGCTACTGAAATTTGTCTTGTCTACCCTATAATGCATGGTTTTAGTTTTGGTTTGTGTAATGTCATCCTCTCCCATCCTTCTCTGTGCATGCAATATAAACTATGGTATATAGTTCTGAAAACCAGTTCCTCAAATGGAGCCTACAAAAGGACTTCTGTACAGATAAATATGTGTATGTTGTGTTTTCCACAGCTGGTACTGTGATAGTTACATGATAGTAAGAGCAGATTATATTATAGGTGGGCTCTTCACTGTTTTACACACTGCACTGAGGGCCGCTGCAGGCCTTCACTCAGGCTTGAGACAGTGCATCCAGTTTAGCTGAGCTCTTCCTCTTGCTATTGGGAGTTCTGTGCTGCACCTTACAGGGCTGCAGAGCAGGCTCTTAGGAAGAGGCATCTACCTGCAGGTGTCTCTGAGAGATTATCATGTTTAAAAGCTGTCATACAAACTGCAGAGTGGACAAAAGACTATTTGGTTATACACTGGAAACCAGAAAAACTGTGAAATAGAAATGAGGTGCCAGTGGAATCACTACTGAAAACTGCTATGCAGGGATGTGAATGAATGCACGAGGCACTAACGTGTTTAACTGTTAGTAAAATAAATAAATAGAAGAAGAAACATCAAGTCCCTCAAAACTTGGTATAACTTGTTGTGTTTGGGTTGTTTGCTGGCTATCCTCAGTCCCATAGGGACAGTATATAGGAAGTCAGGGCTGAGCATGTGGAGCAGCATGGGTGAGGTAGTTAGAAACTACTGAGGTACTTGTCGTTTTGTTTTCTGACAGAAGATATCTGGTTTTGTACAACTGAATGTTCAGGACTTTACACATTATCAAACTGCATATGAATATTTAATCAGGAGTTAGGAGTTGGGTTGCAGTTATCCAGATTTGAAAAGTCATGAATCAGTAAGAATTAAATACATCGGTGTTGGATTATATTGTTATTGTTATTTTTATGGCCTAACCCATTCTTTTAATCACCTTAGACTCTAGTGTTAACGTGAAGAAATACATGTGAAAACTGAGCAAGACCATAAATTATGCTACTTAGAGATTTGTGAGAATTGCAAAGAAGAGAAAGGTTTTATAAATCTCTAAAACGAGTACACTGCAGATCAGTTTTGATTTGTATAGATAAACATTATTAATAGTTGATACCGTATGGTTTCCAGGTTATTCTGCATACAGTGGTTAATTTTGGGGGATAAAATAGCTGTTGCCAGTAGCTAAAAATTCGTTGGTTATAGTTGTTAGCAATATGGAGCAGTGTGTTGATAGTTTTGGTGTTGTTACCATTCCTTATGCTGCAGAGAACTATACTCCAGCTTGCTTACCTGTTTCCTTTTCTTCTCTTCACCCAGCTGATGATCTTCTGGGTGCAGTACATATAAGAACCCCTCCTCCATTCGTATGTCACTTGTTCAGTAGCCTTCCACCTATGTGAATTATGATCTAAATCAACAATACCTCAGATGTTAAAATAACACTTAAGTCAGGCTGTCATTTACCCCTTTGATGCTTGCTTACCTAGCTGGTAGCAATCATTAGTTTCCTTCTCCAGTTGCTATAACGGAACTGACTCCTGAAGTGAGAAAGAAGAGGCAGTTGCAGACAATCTGAATTGTGCAATCACACTTTCTTGGGCAAGCACATGTCTTGGAGCTCTGATATTTCCTTGAATTTGCCTAGCAATATGTTTGGTGAAAGAGGGAGTCAAGCGTCTGTGCTTTCATGTGACCCTGTTCCAGCTGCTTGGAAATGCAAGATTATCCAGAGAGGTACTTTCTGGGTGCCTGACTTGTTTCCTATAAAATGTAAAGGAAAAAAAAAAAGGGATTCATCTAAATGTTTTTTACCTGGAAAAATTTCAGACCAATTATAAACCAGGCTGAGTTCAGTTGAATTCGTTATTGAGATAAGGAGAGGATGAAAGAAACGTTGAACAGAAGTATTGAATTGTCTGATGCAAGATCATTTCACCTTTGTGTAATTACACCTTTTACTTTCTTTTACACTTACACCTCTTGCAAATGTCATCAGATTACAGTTTTAATAGATGCTCTTACTTTTAAATATCTCCATGGCTAGCATGCTGAACTGAACAAGGTTGCAAGACAGAGGAATATCTTATTCATTCCACTCGGATTTAAGCTGAAATGGTGATTCAACATCTGTAACCTGTGCTGCAGTTAGAAGTCCTCATGTTCTGGAGGATCTTGGTGCTTGCAGTCAGGTTGAGAGTGGTAATGGCAGGCGCAGCAGGGAGCTGGGATTCAGTATGCTGAATGAGAAGGTGAGTGTTTTGGCCCAGCTACCTCCTGAGGGTCAGGCAAAAGGAAAAGCTTTGTGGGAGGATTTTCAAGCACCAGTGAGCTGGCACACCAGGGGATGATGGCTGACTTCAGAATAGTCCTGCTGTGCAAAGAATTCTTTTGCTGTGGACCCCTTTATCACTAGCTAGAGATGACTTTTGAAGAAACCAAAAGTGGGAGAGCAGTGAGATAGCAGCAAAACAAATAAATCAAAAATAAGTAAATAAATAAATCCTTAACCAACTCTCTTTGATGACATTTGGTTTGGGAGATTTGTTTCTATTGTTACCGGCTTCATTGATGTGGCAGTTAATTCCATTAGAAAGATTGAGTTTGTATGGCATTGGTAAGAATTCTGTATGAAAAATAGATGACCAGATGTTGATGCAATGCAGATTAAATTGTTATTTGTATTGAAAAGGTGTGTTATCTTGAACCTCAATGCAAACGGGAGATATTATTTGTATTTGATATGTACAATCAGAAATACACAGCAAAGTTTCAATCAAAGTTTCAATATGCGTTTCTTCACAGGAGTTCAGGCATGCACCACGAAATGGCACAAAGTGGAAAGCACAGCCATCTGCTGAGATCCCAGTGAAAGCACCACTCATTCCCTGGATGGCTTTGCATCTCCCGTGGCACCAGGAAGGAAGCGGACTGAAGATACTGTCTGTCAGCCTGGCTCTACTGGCATTTCTTGCTATGGTTTACTATGGAGGAATGAAAAGAGAACTGTGAATTGAGTGCGGCTTTTATAAAAACAACAAAATTGCTGTTTAAAAACTTCAAAGAAAACACTTTTACCAACAATTCTCTCTCTCTTAAAAAGGTAAAAAGTGATATAAATTGGGCAATAATTTGTACTCACCCTATGCCTTTCCTGTCATTCATAGGAGAGAATGCTAATAAGCTCTGGGAGACCTGAAGTTTGAGATCTTTGTTTGTCAGAGTAGTTTACTGTATCTTTCTTCCTCTTTGTTTTTCTAAAATGATGCAATGTTTGCATTGCCTACTCTTTTTGTAACTGCTGTGGCAGGTTGAATTGTGTGCAGAAAACTCATAAAGCTTTTAATAAATCTTTCAATTGAGTGTTGTTGCTAATCTTTTATGTGCAGAGCATTTACAGCTTCCTTAAAGATTTTGCTTGATGCAGTGTGATGGTTTGATATGTATCTTTTTACATTAGAATCAAACACTGCTCGGCCATTAAAGTTCATCATTTGTTGCTATTGATTTTGCTCTCCTGTCTGAAAGAATTCTTGGTCTGCCATCTTGCCTATCAACTTCAGAAGGAGTTACTAGGCTTTGTTGATACAACAAAAATTGGTTTTTTTACACAGAAAGTTGTGTGGTTTTTTATTGTTGAATGGGAATTCCAGTGGTAGAGTTCTCCTAAAGGGTGGGTTAATACAATCTCCATCGACAGTACAATGCTCAGAGAAATAAAAGTGAATCTCATATTAGCTGTGTACTAGATCATATTGTGTGTAAGACAATACTGCTCCGTTAGTTACATTTTGCCCACTCCAAATCTCTAGTTACATTCTACAAGCCATTTTTGTCACTACAGGATCTCTGTGCATCTCAGGTTGTGTTAGTCAGCCAGAGACTGAAGTCTTCCGAGCTGCTATATACATGAAATTGTTCTTTTCCTCAGCCCTTGTCACCTTTATAGATCTTTATCCAAACTACCACTTGCAAAGCCTGCTTTAAATCTTAAAGTAGGAACAGTGTTTTCAGTATGTTAGTGTAGGACTGAGCCCGTGTTCCAAACGTGGCTCTACAGTGCAGATGAATAATCCCCTAGGAAGAATGCTTTGTACTGTTTAAGTTTTATCGTAGATACAGGCAATTAATCAAGAAGTTCTGCCACAGTGCTTCCAGTACAGCCTGTAGGTCATATCTGCAAATGTAACTGTCTCCAAGAGTTTAGGCGTGTAATGAATTAAATACTACTTTTCTTATTGCAACCACTAACAGTTATGAGCCAAAACTCAAAAACGTTGAGATTTAAAAAAAGAAAGGAAGAAAGAAAGAAAGCAAAATCCCGTGCTCTTGATTTGCTTCTGCTTGCTTTCCGGGTTTTTCTCTACAACCAAAAATATGTGACGGTCGGTAATTCACATGTTTAAGAAATCTGGAATTCTTAAGAAAAAGAAAGAAAGAAAAGAAAAAAAGAAAAAGATTCCAGGAGTTGAAATTTACAGGAAAGTGCCGTATATCACAAGATTCTCAGGTAAACTATGAGTTGACAAAATCATTACATCTAAGCCAAATTTTTGCATTTGATAGGAATAAACTATGCAGATATGTGCTATGCCTCCAGCACTCTCACTGTCAGCCACTCTGGCTTATCTAATCATAGCAATTACAGACTCATTGCATCAGCTGTTGCAGAGATTTCCGAAGCTTGTGTTTTAGATTCTGTTGGTGTTAATGGAACCAGCTTATTTTCTTGGAAATAATGCAATCTATGAAAAGAGGGCAAAGAAAACTTTTTTATAAGTGACAGTGCCCAAGATGCAGTATATCCTTGAACTGAGCTTTCCACTCATAAGTAGGAAGTGTTGTATATCAAGTGTTTTATTATTTTCCTTTAGATTTCAAGAGGGCTTTTTGATACTTTGTATTGTAGAGCAGTAGTGTGTTTTTCATGCATTTCTATTAGTTTACATCTGAGACTTTGAAGAAGCCTTATCTCCTTTCTGGAGCAGGTTGACCTGAACATATCTGATCTATGAGTTTTGCCCATTTGGTTCCCTGAATGCTTCTTGGTGCCTGGCCAGGTGGCACTTAGATTACATCAGAATTAAAATTAAGAATTAAAAATTAAAATTAAATCAGCAATATGTTTGAGACTTACTTTTATCATGTATTCTCTTTAGAAGCCGTCAGTGTGGGTGAGAAATCTACTGCACTCTAAATTAATGAGGACGTTGCAGGAGAATTTTCCCCACAGTTGGTTATCTCACTCTACCAGATGCATAAACGCACTGGTCACTATAGAGTGTGTCTGGCTAATAAGAGGTCTACGTTCAGTGCTCTTTTTTGTTGTTTTCGTTTTGCTTTTTAGCAGAGAGTGTTTCTTTTTGGTACCAAGTAAGCCTCAGCCATTTTTCTTACTGTCTGTCCCGGCTCTGAGTTCTCTTCGCTATTTTCAGTAGGGAATCTTGCAAACCACAAGACTTAAATAATAGCAAGGACATCCTAAATCTCTTCTGAAAAATACTAAGTGCATGCTTTTTATGTTTACTTCTGCATGATTTTGGATGCTGGAGGAGTTTGTCTCTATTGCAGTTTCCCATTAATGGCATACTTGCTTAGAAAAGGAGTATGAAATAAAAGATGTGTTTTATGTAAGAATTGTTTGATAAAGCAAGAAAGAGAAAGGAGAATACCTTTCGAGGAGAGTTCGTACCCCCTATCACATCATTGCCTGCACATCTGAACATCTGATAGCTTCTGTTAATTTAGTTCACTCCCCAGTTCAGCTTCCCATATGAAAAGCTGGAGTGATTTTTGACTAACAGCAAGTAATATCTGAAGTGGCAGCAACTGGCAACCCTGACGCAGAGCTTGGCTGTGGCCATTACTCAGAATCCTTCCACTCCTCTCGGGAAGCAATTACAATTTCACAGGTTGGAATTAAAGCTCCCTGCGGTATGCTATAGAGTAACTGAAACTGTCAAAGTGATTTCAAGCTGCTAATCTCTAGCTGCTCCAAGAGGGGAAATAGAGCCCCTCTTACCCAGGCACAGATCTGACATTAAAAACTCCAGCCTCCCACTATGTTTAAATACACAGGGAGAGTGGTGTGATCTGCTCATGGAGGATATCTGTAAAGAAGTTATGTCTACGAACATTTGTGTGTTACTAACAAGTCTATCTATCTTTTTAAACTACAAGATGTGCGTCATTTCAGAGAGTAAGGCAAATAGAAAGCTCTGAGAATTTGGAGGAGTGAGTAGGCACTGGCCTATCTGTGAGGTTTATTTTATTGTATAGAGAGAAACGGAGCCCTTAGAAGTCAAAAACAGGAAAAAAATCAAGAGGCAGTAAAGCCTTTGTAAAGCTAGGGTACAAAATGAAAAATGTTAGTGCGAAAGTTGCAAAGCAGGTTTGAACCAGGAGGCACAGCCCACAGCATTAGGGACTGGCTGCAAAACACCATTTGACTTGTTCGGAGGCAGGGTTTATCTGCTGGATAATAGCTAGATAATTAATGTTAGAATGGTACTGGAAAATGTTTCTGCAAATATCATTAGGGGTCTTTTAGTCACATATTGCATTCATGCAGGCTTTTACTTAACATTGAAGTGATATATATATATATATATTTCTGTAAAATATGTAAAGATGCTTCAGCACTTCTTGGAGAGAAGAATTGTGACTAGTCCTTTTTTTAAGTTTAAAGAAGCCTGCTACCAAAAAAAATTCCTCATAGATAATGGTGTCCCTGCACTTGCAGGTATACCAAAGTCTGTTAACTCCCACCTGGGAAGCAGTTTTGGGTAAGGATCATTTATATTGTAGATCTCATTGTGCTATGTTGTGACAAGTTGGGTGTTTGAAAAGGTGAAGGTTCCTGTGTTCCAGTCAAAAAGCTCATCAAACGTGATGGCAGAAAAGATCCTCAGATCTCTTTCTTTGTTCCTCCCTTTCACAGCCTCTCAGGCCTTTTCACCATCTCTTCAGACTTCCCATTTTCTTAACGCTCTGCTTGATCAAGTCTCCCCTGTCAATGTCAGAAGCTAAAAGGAATAGTTAGATAATGTGCCTAACTTTCCTTGTGATCCTGTTAGGGAGGTAGGGTAAGAAGTAGGAAGGTGAGGATATGTGGTCCAGCGATTAAGGTGTTGTGATGATCAAAGAGTATGAGATATTCTTTCGTGTGGGAGCTGATCACCTAAAAAGGATGGTAATATCTGCCTTGTGCGTCCTCTTTCTCTACCTGCAGTGAGTAGTTGCTCACTCTTACATTACTGTTCAGACTAAACTGCATTTTGTTATGTAATGGAAAAATCCATAGTGTCTAAATTAGATGTTTGAGAGCAAACTGAAGTACAGTACTGTAGCAGGGATGTATATGCACACCCCAAAACTAGCAGCTAGTGAAGCATCATACACCTCTTCATACAGCTTCGTCTTCTATTTGCAGCTGAACTTTTCCATGGACTCTTCATTGTGAATGTGCTAATTCCAGGTATCAGAATCCTCCCTCTTCCCCCTCCCCCCCCAGACTGACTAGGAAAGGAGTGGAGAAGGAGGCAAAGGTAGAGGGAAAAGAAGAGAGAAAGAGAAGAAAATAATAATAAAACAAAAGTCCTGATCTAATTATGTTTAAGAGCACATTATGTAGTAGTTGCGTCACCAGAGAAACGCATTAGAAGTGCAGAAGGGAACTAAATATTACACACTGTCAGGCTAACACTCCTCTTTGCACCTTTTTCTTCTTTTTTTTTTCTGAATACTCAGTCTACATTCCAAGGTTCCAAGATTAAGATTCCTCTGGAAAAACCTAACCAGACTGAGAGAAAAAAATCTGCTTTTTGTTTCACATTTATTTCACTGAGTGGGGAGAGGCAGGGTATGTGAATTATATCCCACAAATGGAGAAGGGCTAATATTTAAGCATCTTCTTTGCAATCTTTGTTTTATGGGGAGCTATTTGGTAATGTTATTGAAAAGCACTGCAAATGTGAAATCTTATGGAGTACATTCTGCTTTGGATGGTTTGCTGAGTGCTGGTAGTAGGGATTGGAACAAAATTCCATGCGAGTGACCAGAGTGTGATTCAGACTCATGCTTACAGCTTGCATGCTTTCTATGTCCTGTCTGTTGCTGAGTGTGAGAACAGGCTGGTTGTGCTCAGCTGAGCATAAAATACTGTCTACTCCCTTCCTGGGTGGTGTTTGTGGGGATGGGTGTACAAATGGTTAGTTGGCAATGAGTTACGGATTACAGGAGAACCTTGGGGATGATAAAATGCACAACAAAGGGGGCTGTAATTGTTTGGCAATACTGTGAGTTGGGGGCCTGAAAGAAATTAATGCAATGAAGTCCTGACATCATGGGAAATTTGACTTTGCATAGTTAAGAGCTCATTACTGTATACTGTAAAGACGAAAACTGTTTTATGGTGCTTGGAACGCCTTGCTGAATAGGCACCCTTCCCAGCTGCTCATGACTGTTTACCACGGTCCATTGGAGCAGTTCATTTCACCCCGCTAGGTCCTTCCCAATGGTACCACAGCTGGAGAAAAGCAGTCTGCCTCATCTGGGTTCTCACTGTAATCAGGTGTGTGCAGTTTTATGGAGGGGGACACTTTAACTTATTGTTGCCTATCACCCTGTTTTGTCCAACATTATGCTTCTTAGGGAAAACGAGTGAACTGTTACCAGCAAAGAAACTTGCTCAATCCAATGGCATTCAGTAATTAACACATCATAGTATTTAAGGACTGCAAATTTGGACAATTTGTTCTTTGAGTACCTCCTTTCCAATCCTTCCCTGTGAGCCCGCATTCTCTTCTCCTTTCTTCCAGCAGAAGCAGCTTTGTCCAGTCTGTCGGCACCTCATTTTGTTTTATAGAAGATGATGTGTCTTCAGAAAGAGAATATTAGTCTGATTGCAGTGGCTGCTTCCCTGAAAACAAAAATGCTACTTCTCCTTTTGAAGCTGATCTCCCAGAGATATCAGTGCTTGGAAGCTATCACCTTGCAGTGTCTTTACTCTGACAACTGTGCTGTGCCTGGTCAATGCAGCTTTTGGGCTATTTTTAGAAACTCCCATTTCCTAATAAGCTTAATTAAAAGGCCTCTTCTGTTGTGCTATTTTACTGTAAACTGCAGAAATCCAGTAATTCAAAGCAGGAGATAAAATACATCATTGATGTCAGTTGGGTGTATTAAATTTGTTATCCGTGAGTGGCTTTGTGAGCCATAAAAGTCAACATCTAACAATCATTTACTGTAAGATCTCTATACAAGAAATTATAAAGTGACATGGTCTGCAGAGTATTAGTATGAGACAGCAGAAGGAAACAAGCGCTCAACTTACTGAATCAACCACACAGATAACCAATAACAGAGAAAAGGATGTTCCTACTCAAGGGACAGCTTGTATTCAGGAAATAAAGAAGGACAAGGACAGTTAGGTTATGCCATAGGTGCCTTAATTTGCTTCTGTCCTGCTCGGATTGTTTGGTAGGCAGGAAGAGCAAACTGAATGATGGTGTCTAGCAGAAGGATAAACAGAGCCTAACAGCAGCTAGCAGCTTTGGCTCAGTGGGAAATAAATTACTTGGTTCAGATCTGAACCTCCCGCACTTCCCTATCTCTTCCCTACCAGCTCTAAAAAGAGACACTTCTTTGTTTTGGGCTGTTTCTTTCTTTCTTTCTCCAAATACATTCATGTTTCAGAAACCTTCATACTCTACCTAATTCTGAAATAATACTGAACTAAAATTTTCACCCCCACATTTGTTTAAAAGATCAAGATAGTACCTGGTTTGTTGCATGCCCTGTGAGCCTTAATCAACTCACACACTATTGGTAGGCAGAAGGGGTTCATTTTTATACTGATTTAAACCTATGCTGGAAGTGTTCAGTTGTTCCGAGGACCACTAATAAGGGGATCAAGAAAATCAAACCTAGCTGGCAATCAATTTGCTGTATTTACTGTTTCTATCTACACATTTACTGGGACTGCATACTGAAAACTGTTAAAACTGAGTAATTATGCACAGTGATCAATTTTCAGTTTCTATCAAATTATATTGATGTGTTAAAATCAGACACAGATAATCCATAGCCTTGCCACAGCATGCATCTGTGGGGAAAACCAGAATCGGTGTAAGGAGGACCACTGCAGGGCATGCGTTGCTCTCACCATCTAGGAGCCTTCTGCATGGAACTTCTGTTATGCGAGAAGAAAAACAAACATTGAGCAGCTGATAAGAGGGAGTTCCTATTCTTTGTAAAGAACTGGCTATCTCGTACCGCTACAGCAGACCACCGCTGTAGAGGTGAATGTGCCTTACATGTGTTGTATGTCAGGGACAGAGCTTTTGGGGCAACCTTCTGTCAGCTGTGTTTCTTTCCATGGTCTTTGAAATATCTTTACCTGCCCTGCATCCTACAGAAGCCCTGTATGCTTGGGTATTCTTTAATGAGTTTGGAAACCCAGGATTACAACTTTCTGAGTCACAGCAGGGAGGACAGTATTTCAGCTTTTCACATCAAAGTTGTTGCCATAAGAGGGTTCAATAGTGTATTTCCTGTTCTTGTTGCCTACACTGCTGTAAAAATTGAGTCATCGGCATATAAATGCTTTTTTGGCCTCTCAGTATGTGATTTTTTTTTTTTTGTGTGTTGACTAGCTGCCCATTTCATTTCTCTTTCCACACTTATTGACTCATCTAGCTAAGAATAATGAAATTGGATAGCTGCCAGTTATGTTTCATATTGGTGCAAATGTAGAAAAGCTGGGGCTACTCATAACTACTGTCTTATCTGCCAGGAAATCCATGAAGCTGCAGTTCTGGTGGTTCCCACTCAGAGCAGTGGCTTGAGCAAAAGCCTTGGAATAGTTTTAGTAGTAAAGTCTGGTCCTATGGACGGGACTTGTGCTGTGGTCCTTCATGGTGTGCTCGTGAGCAAGGAAAGGAGGAGATTAAATTTGGCTCCTTTGGGAGAAAATATCTAAGGAGGGAATATATTTATTTTTTTTTTAATTGAAACATTCTACAATCTGGTCCAAATTCACTTGACAGGTAGAATTGACAAGGTCTCCTTACTTTTAAAAAAATGACAGTACTGACTGAAGTGATTTTCCAATTGTCAGAATTCAGTTACCTAGACATGTTATTCCTTTTTCAGGCAGTAAAAGCAGGCTGGTGTGATGGCAACAGACAAGCAAAAAACTTTTCTCCTCTTTTCTTAGGCTCTTCAAAGTTAGTTGTAAAACAAAAGTTTTGTCCCAGTAGAGACGGAATACTTTGGGTGGTTCTTTCCATACTATGTAATTGTCATTATGGGACAAGATTTAAATAAGACTAAGACCTAAGGAAAAAAAGATAAATGTTAAGTAAATTACCTTATTCTGTTGTGCAGTATGATCTTAAAGCAAGACCCATAAGCATGAAGATGCCATTTAATCTTTCACTCAATTATTTTCTTTCTTTTCTTACCTTTCCCCTCAGTTATTGTCAGACTGAACTTTTTCATTTCAAGATAGAATAGCTGCAGCTCATCTCTTCCTCTTAAGAAAACATGTCTTCTGTCACAATAGTTTCTGTAGGCTGAAACTAATCCCCAGAAACTGGAATCAACTCTGCAACATCAGGGAGTGGCTATAGCGGCCCAAACAGATTTAAACAAAGGCTGCTGCCTTTCTCTCCTGCCTCGTTCTATCTCTGGCTTTGACTGGCACCACCAGCATCTTTTCATGGGATTTCTTTTGAGCTGGCTTAGGTTGCTGACCTGGCTTGCTATGCGGTGGCATGAGCACTTTTGCAAGGAACGGGATGATTTGCATCGTCTGGAGCTGCCGGAGAACCGTGCTTTGGGCCAAAAGACAAGGATTGCGTAAAGCTTAGGGCTGAACTGCCTCTTGCTGGTACAGCTCTGGAAAGTCTCTCGCTCTACCACTTGACTTCAATCACAGAGTTGCAGTAGCATGCTGTGGCCAGACAAATACGTGCCTGAAAACAGTACAGTTGTGCAAGCACTGCAGAGCAGAGCTTTAAAGTTGTTCAGAGACCTCGACACAGCTTCAGAGATGCAATGTGCTCAGGAGCTGCAGAGCGGGGGTCACAGCCCACAGTGCAGGCAGGATATTGCTGAACTACTAGGTTTCACGGTACCGCAGTGCTCTGTTCTGAGCAGCCTGGGATTATTGTTATAAAGGACGCATAAAGTTACTCTCATTCTGTCCTCCTCTAGACTAGAAACTCCAGTGGTCCATACGAAATAGGACTTTTTTTCCTTTTTTCTTTTTTTTTTTTTGTTTTTTGAACAGACCTGAAGCACAACATGCCATTGCCTCCCAGGACGTGTTGTTTATGTGGGTAGAACAGACTTCATGTTTCAGGACTCCCCATCTGTCTCTTTTGTTAGCTGTAGAAATCACTTTAGAAAACAACTGGCATGTGAGTGGGTGGTTCGTGCTGGTTGTGGTTTGGGGGATTCTTTTCTTTTGTTGCATTACTTTCCTTGTGCACATGCTGCTAAATTTCTATTTGTTAAGGAAGTACAAAGGAGGAAAAAGTAAGTCCTGCGTCATTCATTTCAGTTTGCGTTTGTGCTTAGATCTGGTCAGAGCCAGCCAAATTCTGGGCACTCAGCGATGTCAGCAAACATAAAGCAGATATCTAGAACAAGACTTGGAGCTTTAAAGTCACAGTAAGACTTTGTTATGAACTTCTGCTATGAAGACTTGCAGGATGACACATGCAAAAAATGTTAACTTCTTTTAAAGGCTCTCGTGGGATTTCTTACCAAATGTTAGCGAAAACTCAGCAGGACATCTCAAGTGGTACATTCCAAAAGTTTTTATCACACATTTGTCGAAAACATCTTTAAAAAAACAATTAGTACAAGGGAAGGAAAGCTATACTTACACTGGATTGATACTAAATGCAAATTAGGTTTCTGGGAGCAATTTAGGAAAACAATGATGTTTAAGTGAGAGCTTAATGGAAACATGTGAGAATAGAAATGGCCTGAGCCTGGCCTGCTGCCCACTGTTCCCAGCGTAGAAAGCAAGTGACTACCGTTAAATTGTGGGGGAAAAAAAAGCAAAAGGGAAAAAAGAAAAAAAACAGGAAAAAAAAAAGTTTATCATTATAAAGTATCCTTGATGAAGTGTTTTGCGTACCTTGCTATTTCTGGCACTATATTTTTGTGTTTCCCATGGATTATCTTGCAATTATTTACAAGCTTGCCTGTGTGAGCATATATGTAGGTCACTCTGAAAATAATGCTTCCTATTTATTTCTATGCAAACTACAACAAATACAAAGAGCTCAATAACACCATTTGATAGAGCAAACTCTCATCTACAAAACACCATTTTTGAACATAGTCATCACCATTAGCTATGCATTTTCACCATCCGTGAACAAGAGACCGCATGCCATGCTCGTAAAAACCTGCACAAGCAGAGATGACCCACTGTTGCTGTTGCCATTGCTGAAACGCACCACCACTGCCTCAGTGTGCTCACATCTCCTGTTTGGTCTCTATCAATGTTCAGCAAACGTCACTGAATGTCAATGGATGCCATTTTTTTTTCACATGGAGGAATTCAGTGACACACCTTTGCTTCATATGCACTTCCATATCAGATGCCATTTTGTCAGAGTGCCTCTCTGCTGCCACTGGTCACATGGCAATAAAATTTAATGGGATATTGGTGGGAAGGTTCAATCTCTACTGCCATACCACCAACATCTGCCACTGACATTGTGGGTGAACATAATAAAATAGGAGGCACTACTTTTGGAGCAGCCCTCCTGGAATGTTTGCATGCATGTACTGGTATTTTTTTTTTTTACTTCCTCATTCTGCAGTCATTGGTTTGAGAAAGCTTGCATGAGTTTAAGGAAAGGGAAATAAGGTTAAAGAAGGATATTATGCTTTGTTCTAAGGTTCCGAAATCCAGTTGTCTTGAAACAAATACCACTGCTGGGGCCAGCGAGCAAAAGTGCCACCTGCCCCATGCCCAGACCTACTTGCAAGACAAATGGGCCCATTGTTTCTGCGTGGTTAAACAGCACCCATCCTGGGAGGTCAGGGCTACATGAAGTAAGGAGATTCTAGATCAAATGCATGTAGAAGATTTTGGCGATAAGGACAGTAATGATAACACTCGTGTACTCTCTGACCATGTTTTGGAGGTACAGTAAAGCCACAAAGCACTGAGCTTGTGTTAGCTCACTCTGGTTGTTCTAAATACATAGAGGAGTTAACTTTCTACCAGTAGGCTTCATGCCAGGCAAGGTATCATTTTTCCCTCCAGTCAACCTCCAGGCCAACCTAAAGGTGTAATGCTGCCCTCAGCTTTCTATCATTTCCTGTAGCAAATTCTCCAGAGAGGTGGCTGTGTTCCTGTGCCTGACACAAGGCACAAGGCATGTGCATTGCAGGTGAGCCATAGCACATGGTGTGAAACTGGCAATCTGGGAGATATATGTATCTGAAGCTGGGTTTGTCTGGATGAAGCCTTCACAGCCCTTCAGGAGTTTGGGAGTACCTGGGCCTAGCATGAGGCTGAAGGTAAGCTGTGGAGTGGCGTATAGATCTTTACTTTTCAGTGCTATAAATGTGTTGATTTTTATTTCCCCTTTAAATACTAGAGCTGCTGTAGATATAAGGGCTAATTCAGTAGCCAGCAGTCTTATCAGATATTATAGAAGAGCAAAACGGAGCTGGCAATCTTTGCTTTGGCTGTCACTGGCATTAGGCTAAAACAGTTCCTCAAAGAAGATCAGTGATTGCAGAGTTTTGGCAAATTCCCAAATTACTCACATTCCTAATAAAAAAAAGAAAAACTCTTCCTGTTGTATGTTATAACACTGACTGCTGTTCTGGCTGCACACAGAAAATCAGGTCTTGTGCTGTTCTTGAATTACATGCACAGCTTCCACTGCATGTTGTCTTTCACAGTTAGCTGTCAAAGAATTGGAGCAGAACCATGCTAAACAGTTGGTTAAGATACCATCTCACAATGTTTTGGAAGGCCAACTTCTCCCACCTTAGAAGGAGGAGGACCTCTCTTTATTTTCCTGCAACTTGTGCAGCGTGAGGTCATCCTTCTGTTGTGTCAGCTATAAATAGCACTTTACTAATACCAGGGATCATTACTGGCTTTTACATTGCAGGCAATGAAAAACAACTTACAGTCTTCATTGTTGTGCTGGTTGCTTGGCATCTACTTAAAAATACATCTGGATAAGTTTTAGTGTATTGTCAAGGTCTGCACTTCATGCAGCCTGTAGACAGCAGTTGCTGCTGGAGGTCAGTGTGAGATTGGGACTCTTGAATGCAAGGTAAGGTGAGCTTGTTTAGTTCTGATGTGGCAAGGTGACTTAAGGGCCTGCTTCCCTCTTATTTTGAAGTTGGATTTATCTGACACGAGACTTCCCACACTGGTTGCTTTCTTGTAGTACTGAGGCAGCATCAGAACTGCATGCAAAGTCACTTTTTTTTTTCAGACTGTTAGCTTATCCCCATCTATTTTTGATACATCTGTGTATTTCATATTTCTTTTGCCCACCAGGCAATCAGAGGATATTTTCATAATTTTTCTTATATCCACTAGAATATAGAATTCTTTCTAAGGCATACTCAAACACACTTTGTATGTATGAAAGTTGAAATCCTTCTCTCATTATCCTTTTAATTTCAATTTATAAGGTCACTGCAGCCATATTTTTTCAAAGGTGAGGTTTAGGGCCCATTTTAGAGGTTTGTGGCTAGGGGAAAAACTAGTATGTAAGAAAACTGTTTTCATTCCACCAATGTTGATTCACTTGGCTCATAAGAAGAGCTTATTGCTTTGTTTACTTGGAAAGAATGAATATCAACACAGAAATAAGCAGCTGAGATTTCCAGAAGAATTTTTCTGCTCAGTTTTCTGTTAATTCAAAGCAATATCTTTTAAAATTGATGCAACTCCCAGTCCTGTGATGATCACATTACTTTCCCTTAGGAGTAAACACAGACAAAAGTGTCTGCTTAGTTTCCAAACTAGAGGGCCATTGTTGCCTCAGGTGCTTAAATTTCCATTAAAAAGAGCCTCTTATAGCTGTACATACTGAATGTATCAATATACCTGGGGACTTCCATGCCAACTTTTGAGAAGTACTAGGAACCCTTCTTCAGAAAGACATGGGAAAACAATTTACTGAACAAGCCTCCCAAAAGTGCTTTTTCAGACAGTCTTTCACCTAGCTGAAGCGCTCAGACCTGAAGTGCTTTAACTGGAAGAAACTAACCATTTTGTATAGTTTTAGAACCAGTTTTGCCCTTCCTTTCACTCTCACAAAATGTGCAACCTTACAGGACAACAGGGTCAACCCTTTCTTATGACCCCATAGCACTGCAACACTCAAACCTCCTTCTGGAAATCCTCTTGGGCTAGTACATTGCAGTGCTACTTTTCAGAATGTACAGAACCTAATGCATTTAGTTTTTTTCACAACATCCCACTGAATCCCAGGTTCCAGGGACAATTCATGTCCTTCATAGCTCATGAGATTCCATAAAACTCAGCAACACTAAGAGGTTTGTCTGAGAGGAAGGCGGGGGCTACCAGGCTGACCCAGTTCTATACATTGTCTGCACCATTACCCATTTCAGCTATATGGCTCAGTTTTTGAGCTTGTAATGGAAAGTGTGTTACTTACATTATGCATAAGTCATCAGATACTTTTATCAAGAGCTTCAGCTGTTCCAGTTTTCAAGCGTGTCTGTGGGCTCCGTACATTTAGCGGCTTATTTCTATGTGATGGTTTCATAATGCTGAAAATAGATAGAGAAGCAGATTCCTCAAACTGCCTGATGTGAGAAAATCATGCTGAACAGAAGGTTGCTGAGACCTGGAGAAGTACCACTTAGCTTATAACTTTCCAAGATGAAAGGAATTAGCTATCAGCGGCAGAAATTTCTGTTCTGCTTGCCTTCGGAGCATTTTGCAGGGGGCAACGCTGATCCCTGTCAACAGACAGGGTGCTATACAGAAATTAAGTTTCTATAATTACAAGCAGCCCATCATCAAATTGGCTTCCGGGTGGTTATGGTAGTGGTGCCTAAATCCCTCCTTCAAACATACTTTTATACCGAGTAAGACAGCAGGTGAAAGAATTGAGCAACTTAGGGAATAAGAAATTGGAGAGAGAAACTGCAAGGGAGACGAGGTTTAAGAACATGCCATTGAAATACCTGAATGCACTTCAGGAGTTTGAAGGTGAGGTGGAGTTGCTGGCTGTATAGTTTACCTAGAGTGAATTGCCATGTTTTGAGTTGCTAGAGCACTGCCAGCTTTACTGTGGAGGACTGCATTTTCTACCCAGACTGAGACAGCTGCAAAAACAACTTCAGTTTTGTAATAAGGATTGCATGTGATTATTAAAAAATGAACACGCTGTTGAGTTGTATTTTCACAATGGGAAAATATTGGTCTGGTCTGTTGGAAGATTTTATTGGTCAAAATCAGCTGGTTTTTTGGACACCATTCAGAACAGACACCCCTGGGGACGGCCAAGCCAAAGGAGTTTTTGTAGGTGGACAGTTGTCTGTTACCAGTAAAACAACTAAAGTTAAAAAGAAGTAATGCTGCCAGCACAGTGCTACAATTCTACACTTTTTCATTATAATTTTTGTAAAAAAAATAAAAAATAAAAAATCTGGCCTTGGACTTCAGCTTGCTCAGTGGAATAACAGAGACTGAGATATATACAAGAAAAATCAAAGCAGTATTTTTTCCCCAATGTTTTGAACTTCCTTTTCATTTGCATATGACATTACAAGGAATTGATATTAAATACTGCCAAGCAACAAGTGTAACAGATCTACAGCTACATTCCAGTAAGGTGGCCAGGAATCAGGCCCTGGAATGCTTACTTCCTGCAGACTGTCAGTAGTCTGGCAAAATAAGAGTGCACATCCTTATCCAGAATCATGTTAGGGTCTCATTCATGTTTAGCATAATCTTCTTTGGAAATGAAAATACCTTGTGACATTCTTCAGCAGCCTCTATGGACAAATAAATAAAAGCTTTAATGGAGCCTTCACAGTAGAACATTGGCAACCGAGGAGGACCCTGAGGACTGGGTTGTATAAATTAGGGAGAATGTGGGACATTTTCAGAGCTCCACGAGGGATGCGGAAGAGGTCTTTCATCTGCCCGAGTTCCTGGGGCTCTGAGGAAAAACCACACTGCACAGCACTTAGCCCAGGGAACAACTGTTTCTTGTGAGTGTTTTGAGACTGTGTGTGTGCATCAAGTAGTCTGGCCTCCTTCCGTTGAATAAATTCCTCTGAATTGGATGCTAGATGGTAACAGCTTTTAATATGTCAGCAGGAGATTCATTATGATGAACATGTAAATTGTGTATCGTCCTAATAGGCTGTGTAGATCCAGCGAGGTACATGTGATTAAAAGTATATTGATTAAGGGCCTCCGATAGTAATGAGCACTCTGCCATTGAGAGTTGTGCTGCCAGTTACCTGTGGATTAAGGACTGATGCAATTTTAACCAGATCGTGTATGACCTGAATGGAAAGCCCCATATGGTTTTGTGTCAATGCTTTTTGCAAATGCTTCATGATAGATCTGATTTTGTTTCCTATTCTCTCTTTTTTCTTTTTTTGTATTTTAAATCAAACTTCAAAGTGACAGCCTAACTTAAGATGAATATACCTTACAGTATATGCCCCATGACTTTGTCTTGTCCCATCCGTCGGCTTTCAATGTAGCTTCTGCACCTGGATGCTGAATGGGGGGGAGGGGATGGGCAGAACAGACAATGCATGCCAAAGAATAATTAATTGTGGTGATAAGGATTTTCAGCAACTTGGAGGAAGAATCCTTTCCCTCACAGTTTTCCAACCACTTTTGGCTTTCATGTTAGCCTCTCATTCTTTGTGTGTACAAACATGCATACATATAGGTACGTGTGCATATTAAGCACATTGTTCTATGTAAAGAGGGAGGTTCTTTCTGTCAACATAGCAAGAAGAGCTCAAAAGCACTTTGTCAACTTACATAAGCTATTAAGCTATCCACAGCTGACGTCTTTGAGGTCATCTTCTGTAGCCAGAATAAATTTCGCTTTAGCAGTACAGATGGATACTAGGAAAGCTAGCAGATGCATTGTAGCTAATCAGACAGAGGCTCAGCAGGGTAACTAAAATCTCTGTTAGAATTCATATCCCTTCGTGGAGTTTAATTAAAGAGCTTTGTGTGCATCCTTTTGTTTTATCTGTTGCCAGTGTTTTGTCTCCCATTGCTGCAGTTCCTTCAAATAACCATCAATTTGCTGTGATAATCTAATGAGGAGAACAAGCAGCACTGTTTAATTATAGGAAAATGATAATGAGCCTCGGCTGCTGAAGAGTTAAGGAGCTGCTGCTGGCCACTGGAACACAAAAGAGTCAGTGCCAATGGGCCCCTGGAAGTCTGTGGCACTTCAGATTTCATTGCTGGGCAGCAGTAGCTGGCTGCATCAAGCAGCAGGCCAGCAGAGCTTCCTTCAGGGAGAGATAACTGCAGTATTGAGCAGCCTCCTCACAGCAGGAAGCAGAACAGGCACGGGCAGATTTCTATTTCACACCCCAGCAAAAATACAAGGCGATCAAAAGAAAGATCTGTTGTCCTATAGAAGCTCAGTGCCTTTGGCACAGTGCTCCGTCTCCATTCCTCAGCCTCACAGCAGAAGCTAGCAATTGGGCATAACCAGGTGTCACCTGGTGTCATTTTGCTGGAGGAGGTGGCAGGAGAACTGGGGGAAATAGGGTCCTGGCTGCAGGGGAAACGAGCCAAGGTGCACGTAAATCAGGTATTCCTCTGCTCTCTCCAAGAATAATGTGGATTCAGGTTAGTGAAGAGAAAACACCTGAAAGAGGTAAAAACTTTACATATTCAGACTCTTTCCTGTTTTTTTTTTTTTTTCCTTTTGTTCTGAACCAAGAAGTAAGCAAAATCTTGATTGACCTTTTTATTTTGCATCCAAGTGCTTGATCATTTAAGTTGCTTTCCCTTTTATGTTTTCTCTAGCTAGGATCATGTAAGTGAGTATGGAGTGAGAAACTTTGGAACAGTAGAGGAGAGATTGCTGGAAGACCTGTCAATGGTTTACGGGCTGGTTCAGCCTGGTTCCATGACTAGTGGGGCAGGGGGACCCACGGACCCATGCCTCGTGAAAGGGAAAGGGAAAAAGGGAAAAGGGTAGGGAGATGGGCCTAAAAACAGAACAGCAGCAATGATCTGAGGAGAAACAAACTAATTTACTAAGTAAGATATTGCAACGCAAGATAACACAATAAAATACAATATAATACAGTATAATTGGAATTTAAGATAATAAATCACAATACAATATAATACAGTATAGAATCATAGAATGGCCTGGTTTGAAAAGGACTATAATGATCATCCAGTTTCAACCCCCTTGCTATATGCAGGGTCACCAACCACTAGACCAGGCTGCCCAGAGCCAGGGATGGGGCATCTACAATATCCTTGGGCAACCTGTTCCAGTGTGTCACCACCCTATGAGTGAAAAACTTCCTCCTAATATCTAACCTAAACCTCCCCTGTCTTAGTTTAAGACTGTTCCCCTTGTCCTATCACTATCGAAAAAGGGAAGGTCTCATGATCTGCAAATGGTTTTTATCTTTCCCTCTGAGTGGAAAACGGTAATAGAACAGCAAACAGTCCTCTGGGAGATGTAGTTCTTCTCTTCTGGGACAGGTAGCTGGAACCATCCACAATCCATGGAACTGGAGAATTAACTCTTTAACTCCCAGTGCACTAAATGATGTTGTGATGTAGAATATCGATAACAAAAAATCATAAAACTGTGACAAGACAGCAGAGAACCAAGTCCCCGGAATTCAGCTTAATATTAAGGTGGCAGACTGTCATGTGCAAAGCATCCTGATTAATCACAGTATTAATGAGCTTCTGGGGCATACAGTGCCTGCAGGTCTCTGCAAATCCAGTCTGCAGTTGTAGAGCCACTTGGCTGGAAAGCATACGATGGAGCCGTACCAGGTTTGACAGCACATCCAGAACTGATGATGTCTCTGAAGGCAACAAGATGTGACAGGGCCTACATTTGCACTCTCAGCACATAGCTTGACTGCGCCACTGTGGGGGGCAGGCATGGGAAGGCAAGAGCATTAGCACAACTGAGGTAACTCAGGGCAAAATCTTTGACAGTCTGTGCCCATAGAGGCCTGACGTAGAGTCATAGAATCACAGAATGGCTTGGGTTCCTGTTCTTTGGGCCTTTCTCCAGAAACTTAGGCTACTTGTGTTTACTTCATGACCTTACAAAGCATCTAGTTCTAACACACCTGCTGTGGGCAGGAATACCCCCCACTAGACCAAATTGTCCAAAGCCCCATCCAACCTGGCCTTGAACACCTCTACGAATGGGGCATCTGCAGCTTTTCTGGGCAGCTCATTCAGTGCCTCGCAGCCCTATGACTAAAATGAATGAATCTGGCAGATGCAACCTATTCCTGGCGGTGCACTACCACTGACACCCAGAGTATGTGGTTGGCTGCATGTGTGCAAGACTGTCATGGGAAGGGCAGTGTGGAGTTGGTATGAAATGCAGCTTTGCTGTTGTTGCAGCATTCTTCCTACAGTACACCATGCTGTGTGTTAGCTTTCCAGCAGGCAGAAAGGTTAAAGTAAACTTACATTATGAGTACTTCTCATGGATATAAGACTACAATTACAATTCTGCTGACAGTCTTACAGACCCTGTCTGCTTTGACCAGATCCATAATTTTTTTTGCATGCAATTCTTCAAATTTTTTGTGAAGTGAAAAGATGTGGTGCCATCTTCCTTTCTCTGTTTACTTATTCTCCACATCCTCCTCTACATCTCATACTACCCATAACAGAGTTATTGGCCTGCTCTCCTTCATGATATCTCCATGTGTCTCTGTATCTCTGCTCTTCTGTTTCACAGTATTCACCGCTCTTACTCTTCTTCTTAGCACCCACTTCCATTTGATTCTTTCTAGTCACAAGGAAAAATGACAGTCTTTCACACGTTGGAAATAAGAACTGAATAAACTTAAGTATCTGAGCTATTATCTCTTTTCCTTTCTCTTCATTTATATTCAGTTTTAAATTAAAATATAAACTAATTGAATATGTCTTGCATTTTCTACATGGAATTCCTCCTCTCTGTATTCATTGTAGACAATACTCAATACATTATTTTCATTTAATTTGTTGTTCCTAGCCCTATCTCAGAGGACAATTTTATTCTTGTGGGCTGAGACACCACAAACCCTTTGGAACTGGCTCTTTTGTGTCCCAGTGGCCAGCAGCAGCAACTCCTTCACAATCAAAGCACATTATAATGCTCACATGAAAAGTACCACATACCTTCCTCCATAGTAAAGATGTGAATCTAAATTAACTCCTCCACTTTTAGCCTCACTCTTTTTGACATCCCCTTCCATTTATAACCCAGACTCAAATTCATTCTGCATACTGTCTACATAATGCATCCTTTTCTCCCTACCCAGTCAACTATAGCTTTACTGTTGTAACTTCAGCTGTTACTGTGTTATGGATCAGTCGCTGTACCCATCCTGTCATAAATCTGACAGATGTACCCCACCCATCGCCAGTGCTTCTGCAAAGAAAATTTGCCTTGCGCTTCACTTAAACCATGCCTTCTTTTCTTTGGGCCTTCCTCCAGAAACTTAGGCTACTTGTTTTCACTTCAAGGCTTCCCTTGGTTTATCTTCTCCCTACCTGTTTTCCCTACCTGCCTCAGTATTTCACCTTTGATAATGGATAGTGCTGGCCTCCTCTGAGCGCTTGTTCCATTTTTAAAAGCTCCTCATAACTGGAAGGAGCATCTTGCAAAGTTCTGTAAAGTAACTTCCTTTGGTACTTAGAATCCCTTCATACAGCTGTTCCTTTTCACACTGCCTATTAAAAGGCTTCGTGTATGGATGATGTGCTGGCTGGCACCATCTCATTTTACTGCGACCTGGCCATGCTGCCTCATACTGACCCAACATGCTCAGGTCATGAATGCTGTGGGACTGGGACTTTCACGCTGTTCAGCTCAAGTGCAGCACATAGCACAAGGCAAATGAGGTTCATGAAAAGGACTTCCACACAGTAATAAACACTTATGAAGCATAAGTACAGCTGTGCAGGCAAAGAGTTACATGGTACTAATACAGTAAAACTGTCACCCTACTCATAGTGAAATAGATGATCCAGAAGAAAAGCAGACTGGCTGGTATCTTTACACCCACACTCTAAAAGAGATTGCATCTTCTTTTACTCCAACATGACATATCTTTAATAGTTTTAGTAACATCACCTTAGGGATACCTCTAACTAGGCTGTGTTTTGGGAGAGGTGTCTGTGAGCACAGTAGCTGGCCTCACAGCGGGACTGCTGGAAAGGGTGCTGTGAGCTCTCCTGTATCTATTTCAGCACAAAATCAACAGCTTATCTCAAGTTACTTTACAGGCAACTGACACTGGCAGTGCAGGCTTTGCACTGATGCAGAGCATGGTCACATGCAGGGGTGCCCTCAGAGCAGTAAATCCAGGCAGTGGAGTGGTGGCAAACAGCCATGGGGCAGGAGAGGAGGGACAGTGGTAGAGTCTGTAGCTCTCACAGCTGCCCACAGAGCGAGTACACATACATGGCACCTTCTGCAGAGATTCAGGAAAATGTTGTTGTGTGAGCTGAAATCCTTTATCATCCATGGAGTTTGACTGGGGAGACACTGAAAAGAACTTCAGAGAAATTTACATCGAAGCTGTCTGAGACTTAATTCTCCCTCGGTTTTGATAGAAGGCATTAAAATGACCTCAGGCTAGCTGGCAATGCTTGTGACAAACAAACCTTTTGGTGGAACAAGAGGGTTTCCAGTTTCTAATGAATGGCCTCCCACCCTCCACCAAGCCCAGTGTGCATTTACATGGTTTTCTTGTGAACATTTCACACAGCTTTGAAAATCACATGCTCCCTTACAGGAAATGTTTTTTCTCTGTTGCACATCTTTTGTGGCTGGCTGCCAGGAGATCCTGCTCTGACTCCCAGCTGTGCTTCTCTGACTAGCTTTTGTGACCATAGAAAGTCATTTCATCCTTCTGCCTCCTCTGCTTTCTTCTTTGTGAAATATGTATAAATAAGTTAAAGATCAGAGCCCGTATGTCCTCTGCAGCAATACTGGGCAGAAGTATGATAGCAAAAGGTGAGACTTCTTTAGTATCCTAAACAACCTCTGAGAAAGAGAACAGGCAAACTATATTTTTTTCATCCGACGAAATTATTGTTTTTTTCAAGATGAAAACCATGAAATACTTCAATCTAAGTTGGAACTGACATAAAGTATTAAGTATTAAGTTTTGTTAAATGGGAGAGGAGATAAAGCTCTTCCAAGGAATATGGAAGAAAAACAGTTTCTTGTTCTGGAAAACATGTTTTACTGGTATGCATCCTTTCATACTGTCTTCAGGCATTCTAATGTAATAGGGTTGCAAAAGCAATCTCTGTTCACTGCATTTTGACTTTGACAATGAGGTAATTACAAATGTGGTAATTTTATGTGGGCAGATGCGTGAAAACTCGGAAAGACACCCTGCTTTACACTTATGCAACTGCAAATGACTGTTGCAGTTATAAATACCGAAAAACAGGGAGGAGAGGGGGCAGGAAAAGAGAACAGTAGCAGACTTGGCAAAAAACAAAAACAAAAACAAAAAACAAAAAGCAAGGCTTTATAAAGCAAAAGCCCTTCGTTAATGCCCTGAAAGCAAGGCTGAATCAAAGTAATGAATAAAGGATGTTAAACAGCTGTGTCAAGCAGAAGTGCTGCATGGGCTTGTATGTAGAAGTGACTGTAGAGCCTGTTCCTGGCAGGTGACAGGCATGTGTGGTGCAGTCAACATTGCACTGAGACACAGCATGTGAGTGATGGAGTCTTTTGGGTGGTGTTAAGGGCGGTGCCAGAAGGGATCCACTTGGTCTTCACTGAGGTTTCCTTTGTGCCTTACAAATCGGGGATGATTTATAAAGGGATTGTTCAGCTGGTGTAGGAACTAAATGGCCATTTTGATCTAGGAGATAGATGCAGTTTTAAACAGATGAGAAACACAACTTGATGTTTTTTGAAAACATTACTTTTGCTTATTTTTTAAATCAACATTGCAGCCAATGCTTTATGTTCAAAAAGATTTTACTTGTATATAGTAGTATCTTTCTTAAGCTGATCACAAGAAAATGCCATTAAAAATAAGCATTCTTCATTTTGATATCTCCTTATTTCAGTTTGGAGTATTTAAGATTTGTTTTTCCTGTTTCTTCCTCCTCATCTCTGGCATGTTTGATGTATGTTTCTTTCCTTTTTAGTGAAAGCTGAGACTTTCTCTGACTGTGAATATGGTCTAAGTGTTTCCTGCCTTCCCCATTCATCTCTCCAGTCCATCAGTTGGCCTGAAACAGTGGTCTGTGGTTCAATACTTTAAACCAGATTTCTGAAAATGATGGTTAAATAAAGCTACCTTCCTTTTTTCTCTTAAGATTTACTTTCATACTTTTTAAATAATCATTCTCATACTGTAGTCAGGAAAACATTGAATAAGTTTGTGATAGTGATTTCCCCATGCTATAATGGCCTGTTTAAGCATCATCGTTTCATTTCATTCATCTGCACTGTGGAATGGAGGCCTCATATTGATGATCCCAAGGTTTCCTACACAGTGCTTTTTTCACCGATTTACTTTAGTGGTAGGGCAAAGAAGTGGTTATGGCTGAAGCCCTGGGCATGTTTCCACAGTAGAAGTCCATGTACTTGGATAAGTATATTTGGTCCTTCAGAGATTCTCTTTTTTTCCTGACATCCAAAGGTATGGCTTCATCTTGTAAGAGAGGTGACTCAGTGCTGCAGTCCTCCTCTTATGAGAGCAGAAAAAAACATGAATTTTTCCTCCAGATCCCAGTCTGATGTTATCCAAATCCTTCCATTAGCTGAGGAAAAAGGGTAGCCTTACTTCCTCTCCTACTTTCTTAGCTAATAAATCAGAGAGAAATGAAGGATATTCTTAACAGGCTGAAGCCATTAGAATCCAATTAACTCCTTAAAATGAATTTGCATACCCTACCTCCTCATATCCAGGAGGACTAGTAAGTCTTGCTTGCAGGCATGATGTTTGCCAGAGATGTAAAAAAATTCTGCATCAACAACCAGTACTGTTGGTGGGCCGTGAAACACTTGCATTGTAGGTTTTTGTAAATGTAAAATAAAAAGCACCATCAACCTGAGAACAGTCTGCTTGCTAATTTCTAAATCAGTCAGGATCATAGTTAAAGCAACCTACAAAACAAACAAACAAACAAACAAACAAAAAATCCTAACCTCTAGTCTGTAATTACACCTATCTGTGAGCAGTTTGGGTGTTCTTTTTCGCTTGTCTTCTCAATTACTGAAACCTGGTTAAAATAAACAGAAGGAAAAAATCCTTAAATAAGAATGAACAGAATTCAGACAGTTTGGTAAATATTTTTAAAACAAAAAGAAGATCGAGGAGATGATTCTCTCTGTGATGTATTTTACATAAGGAAGGCTGTTATGGCATCTGAATAAGCAAGTTCGAGGTTGGCCCATCAGCAGCAAGACTGACAGTCTCTTCACTTGTTCTATTCAGTCTCAGTGGCTGTTTTAGGCTACTTGTGTTTGCAGCTGAGGTGATTTTGGTCAATAAAAATGTGTTGTGTTTCATGGTGATTGGGAAAGCTTGGGCTGATGTTGCCACTGCAGTTCTGATGAACTATGGTTTTGGACACTCATGTTTTTATTGCTAATTCCCAGAATTCATTACAAAAATTTAGTTTTAAATGGTGAGTGGGCTTTGTGAACAGCAGCTCAGGGACTGCTGCATTTTCTCAAATCACAGTACTATGGGTATTTGTAGAGGCAGAGAAGTGCCATAACATGGGATGAGGTTGGGGGTTTTCCTAGACTGGATAAGAAAAGAGGAAATCTTAATTCCTTGTTCTACAAGGGCGTGTTAGAGGAGCTGAGTGCTGTGGTTATTCACCTCTGTAACTGCATATTTTCTTGCAAGCTTGTGTGACTTTAGAATATTTTCACAAAGTCACACTACCTATCACCTAAGTGTATGAGGATTTTAGCTTGTGTTTTCATGAAGCCAATTTATTTGTCTTGTGGTTACCAAGCAGTGCTTGGAAACTTTGCATAAGAGTTCTTTCCTTTTTCTTAAACTGAATTAACAAAACAAAACAAAACAAACAAACAAAAACAATCTCACAACGTAATTACCTTTTGCATTTAATACAGTCTTACAGTTTTTAGAGGTGACTCATGATATCTGAATTTTGAGAGTTGGCAACACTGCTAGATGAAGTGTTAAATGACTTCAAGATCTCCTCTAGTCATCAGCATTTAAAAAAAAAAAAAAAACAGGATACAATACACATAACCATAAAGTAAAGCTCATGTGAAGCTCATGCTAGATGCTCAAAATGATCTATTGTCTCTCTGAAGTAATTTTGACCTGAGAGTGGATATGTTAATAGCCGCTCATGCACTGACTTCAAAGATCCAGGCAAAAATATGATTGAGCATCTCTTTCAGGATGATGCTATACTACTGGAATGTCTTCCATTACTTTGTGCTGCAGCATATTACTTGAAATTGATAGCATTTAAATAGTGTTGCTTAAATAGCACAGCCCATTGCCATCTGCTTTGGATATTGTTTCCCACTCTGAAAAATTCGAAGGAAAGGCAGAAGTATATTAAAATAAATATTGCCTTCTTGAACAGGTCTTATCAACTCTTCTTCTACTCTCTCCCCAGAGAACAAAAATATTTTATATCTCTCTTTTACGCATGATCTTGTGGTATTTTCTCTTGCTATTTGACTATTTTTACCTTCATGTGGTAAGCTCATGGCACAGTGAAGGAGGAAATTTAAAATTAGGTGCAGAATTATAAATCTTTGATAAAATACAGATAAATCTTTATATAATGTGTATTTAAAATCACTCAAAATCATGAAATCGTGTTCACAAATTAGAAGCCAGCAGTACTGTTTCATGCCATCAGAGCCCTGTGCTAACAAAATATATTGGATTTGGAACCTTGTTCCTAGGTCCCACAGCCCTATGAACACGATCTAAAATTACCATATAAATTTTAAAGTAAAGTAAATATTACTAGTTGTATCTGGGACAATTATCAGCTAAGTCTGTGTTGCAGGTACACGAGTCTCTTGTGACATGTGTTCTGAGACACAGAGTAGTTAGAAGGCGTAGGGCATTGCCCATGCTGTAGGAAGAACTGCCTTCCTGATGTATTGTGCTTTAGAGGCATGTGCAGTGCCCTCAGCTAATAAGCTGAAGGATACTTCTTTTAAATGAGTTCTAGTTATCATAAACGGGTGAAAAAAAATGTGTAAATGAACAATATATTGTAATAAAAAATGTAAAAGTTTAGAAGCTGGGTCACCAGTTCATCACAAATGCCATGGAAACAGCATCAGCTTTAGTAACTATGGTGAGATCATAGAAAAGGGCTTTAAAAACAACACGGGATGATTCTGTGAATTTCTTGCCTGCTCTGCTCAATATTTTTAATGTGAAATTACTAATTAATAATACAAATATCCATTGCACTGTCAGATTTCATGGAGAGGGTCCCAGCATGAGGGGTAAAGCAAATGCCTTACTTTCCACTGGGAAGGTAGAGTTGTGTTGTATTTTTTTGTTAGCGTTTAAGGCCAAGTGGGAATGTTAACAGTCATGTAGTTTGACCTTCTACATAACACAGACCAGAGAATTTGACTTAGTTATTCCTGCCCTTAGGCTGGATTTCAAGAGTGAAGAGAAGTTTATTTCTTTTCTTTTTTTTCCTTTTGATCCTGTAGTGTATTCTATGGCCCGAGTCTATCTCTTTGTTAGAGTGACGAGACTTTAATTTTAAGTTGTTTTGTTTTGAGAATATGCATATCTACAAGTATATAGGTGTATGTACAGGCATATTTAAATGTTTGCATTTGAAAGAAAAATTGGCACCACGATAGATAAGATCTAAGATTCAAAAGAATAAATATATATATGCCTATATGTAGGCTCATAGGAAAATTGAGAGGGAAAAAATGGCAGAAGGTTGCAGGACCTTCACATGCAACTCATTATGGGCCTTTCTGGTAAAGTATTTATACTTCATATTAAGTCTGTATAGGGAGAAATGAGAGGCCTTCAGAGAGAAACAACTTGTCTCACCCTGAAGAAATTACCAAACGTGCAGTGTAGGACACAGACTCATTTTAAAAAGATGGAGTCAGGCCAGGCACTTGTCACTTCGCAGGGAGGTTGAAAACTTTCTCACTTCTCCCACTGTGGGAAAAGGCTGGATAGAAGCATGTGTGCTGAGGAGCAAGTGTTGGGCTTCCTGCTTTGCCACTCATTGCTGATTAGACTTTGAGATTTGAAAAGTTTTTAGTGAAATGTCCACTGAGATTATTTTCCTTCGCCTTATCTGAGGTATAAAAAAGAGAAACGCAATCACTGTACTTATTCTAAGAAGTCTAAGAAACACAATAGAGTTCTGTGAGAACTTCAACACTTGTTTGCGCACTGCCAGTGAAGGCCCTCAGAGGCTCCACAGTTTCTACTATGCCATTTCCCACCTACAATGAGTCGTCTTGCTGCAGGGAGTCCCAGAATATTTTGTAGCCACCTTTAAGTTGCGATCTCCTACTTATCATCATACTGCTATCTCTTTGGAGTGGAAGAGAGGGTGTGTTGATACATTCTGCCCTCCACAGAAACTTAGATGGCCCAGGGGGAAAAACCAAACTTGCTCTAATGATTCCTGCTTCTCCCTTTTTCTCCAAGTGCCATGTCCTGGGAAGGAAGTTCATACAAATTTCCCAGTGCTTCTCTGGCACTGGGACAGGAAATTTAATCTAATTTTACTAATTCACACATAGGCTTTTGATGAATAGAAAGTGAAGGGGTGTGTCATTTTGTCCGGTGAAGTTGGGGGTGATAAGCTGAAACCAGCAAATATATTGCAGAAAAAAACAAGCTGGACTAAAACCAAGTTTGTATTGGTGAATTATTAGTCCACTGTTCACTATGATGTCTCATTTCAATCCTAATGAGGTGGAACTTGATGAAATAATTATCTTGAACTATAGGATTCTGTCTGCCCACAACAAAAGCTTTGTAGTATGGTATCATCTCATCAAGCCCTTCCCTTTTCATAATAGTTATTAGCTTTCTTTCAAAGGGGATGTTTTTATTTACTCATTTAATTAAAATCACACAGTCAGTGGAGACAGGGTAGTACCTATCAGGATTTATCTGGAGGTGACCAACATCTACAGATAGATCTTACTAAATGTGGTAGAAAAGAATTGCAAAAAAATGTCATAGTGATGTTTTATTGACAAATCTAGTACAAAGTTGGTACCACTATGTGTACTGTGATTCAAAAAAAGATGAAATTAACTATTACTGGAACATTTTTTGCATCATAAGTTTCTCCAGGGCATAGAGCTTGATTCCAAAAGGTGGATTTCAGTGTCTGGGGGATACAGGGCCAGCTAAATTTGATTCAAATCAACACTTGTGTGTGATAAAGATCACTTGCATCCTTTGCTGACCATTGGTCTTAGACCAGAATAAAGGAGCATTTATGAGTATTTGAATAGAAGAGCTTCTGGATTTTTTATTTGTTTTGCTTTTTTTTTTTTTTTTTTTTTTTTTTTTGCTAGCTCTCAGTGTTAGAATATGTATAACGTTTCACAGTTGCTCATAGTTAGAGGTCTTTAAAAGCCCTTTTCCAAAAAAGGATGTGACCTCCTAGTTGAGCAAATGTCTCCTCACTTTTTTGAGGAACCTAAAACTGCTGGATTTACGATCATTCAGTAAAGAAGAAGGATGACGGAAGCTACCTTCAGATTTTTCTATAGATTCCAGTTTGAAAGATGCAGCAATATGTTATAGATAGCACATAGTTTAGGGTCTGTTTTTCTTTTTTGCTGTGAACATTGCAGACTTCAGATGAGGAACTTATTTTTCTCTGGTGAAAACTTCTTGGTTTTAAAATTGGATTGAGACAACACAAATTACATAGAGATGTCAAAGGGCTCAATGTATTTCTATTTTAATCTGAAGGAATGCCAAGATTGAAGGAACTGTAGAAGAAGTGTGTTTTAAACAATAAAGACTCCTTGAAGGAATTGGAAGTTCTGATGGCATGTTATGGAACTAAGGAGTAACAAGGAAAAGAAGACAAAATATATTAGCAGTTGGGACAGAAACAAATTTAGCAAGTCAAGAAGGGAATTATGAAAAAAAAAAACAACCAAAAACCTCTTTACAATGGTTACACATATTTCTTCCACTCATTCACATTTCACACTGTTGATGATATTGATGTAGAGTGTTTGCTTGTTTGTCTTGCAAAGTCCTTGCTTTATTCCTGTCATGGGCTGAATTTTTTTTTATTGCATGACAAGGCCTAGCCCACCCTCCCCCACTCCTCCCCCCCATAGGAAACCAGCAGAGAAGTGAGAAGGGGTTGCAGCTTGATGGAGGTAAAGAAATATGAGATAATACAATACGAAAGGAATCAAGGGTAATAAATCAAACAGACAGCAAAGAGAGCATCTCCTAACCAGGTGCTACAAGCTCAGAGGTACAGAGCAAAAGAGGACATGAGGACATCACTTTACATCTCCCTCCTGGAAACCACATAGGAAGAACTGGAGCATTTTGAGAACTCTAGTCCTCCCTTAGCAGCTGTCCCAGTTCCATCAGTTTATTTCATGATATCATGATATGGAAAACCATGACAACTCCACAGATACTCAGGCAGGTTGCATGCAAAGGTCAGGAAGTAGCTCCACAAGGATACCATTGGAGGTGCCATGCAGGGTCAGAGTAACTTGTCTCCAAATCCCTTCTCAGCAGTTTAGCTCAAATCAAGTGTAGTATCCACTTTTATCGATTTAATGCCAGGCATATCTTCAGTTTGAGAATTTTATATTAGATAGGTGTGGGGATTGCAAGATGGACTCAGAGTTTTATCTCTTTCTTGACCTGTCAATACAGCACCTCAGCAGATGGGGCCAAGTGATGGGAGGAGTGGGCACTATTAGATGCTGAGAGAAAGGTTTAAGGAAGGTTGAAGGATTTTAACCCAGTATTTGCTCAGATTATGGTGGCTTATGGTTTAGTCACTTTTTGATCCAAATGGGTCTTCATGGAAATTCTTTTAGATTAATTTTCTTGTTTGTATTGGGCCAGCTGAATTTTAACATTCTACAGCAAGGAGGGTGAAGCAGCCTTCTTGACCCACAGTGTGAAGAAGCACCCCCTTTTCTATTGCCTTTTTTATTGATGCTCCCCTAGTTCTTGTTTTGAAAGACAAAGAATAACCACTTTATCATTTACCTTACCATAGAATCATAGAATGGCTTGGGTTGTAAGGAACCTCAAGGATCATCAAGTTCCAAACCCCCTGTTACAGGCAGGGCTGCATCTGCTAGATCAAGTACTAGATCAAATTACCCAGGACCCCATCCAACCTGGCCTTGAAAACCTCCAGGGACGGGGCATCCACAGCCTCTCCAGGCAACCTGTTCCAGCACCTCACATCTCTCTTAGTAAAAAGCTTTCCCCTGACATCTAATCTAAATCTCCCTTCCTTTAGTTTAAAATCATTCCCTCTTGTCCTATCACTATCTACCTGTTTAAAATGTTGATTTACCTCATGCTTATAAGCTCCCTTTAAATACTGGAATGCCACAATGAGGTCTCCCTGCAGCCTTCTCTTTTCCAGGCTGAACAAGCCCAGTTCCTTCAGCCTGTCTTCATAGGAGATATGCTCCAACCCTTGAATCATCTTTGTGGCCCTCCTCTAGACCCTCTCCAAAACCTCCATATCTTTCCTATGTTGGGGACCCCAAACTTGGACCCAGTACTCCAGCTGGGGCCTCACAAAGGCTGAATACCTTCTTTGTGGGCTCTTATGATTTTAAAAATTTATGCTATGCCTCTTGAAAAAGTTGTAAATTACAGTTACAGTATGAATACAGTTCTTTTAGTACAGTGGCAGCCTGTGTAAGGAAAAAGCTAGCAGGAAGTTAAAACAACCATACATCCTTCAACACAAATTTCAGTGTGATTAAAAGACAATACAGGTGGGGAGTGAGCAAACGATTGTGTGGTGCTCAGCCACCTACAGAGTTAAACCAAAACATTCCTTTTGGCGCCCAATGTGGGGCTCAGTCATTGCTGGTCACAATGTTACTTTTTTGCCTACTCATCTATGAACTGGAAAGACAACAAAAGACCAATGGTAGATGAAATGGCTAGCCTACTTTGACAATATGAAGGCTCTCTTCCTCTCTATGGGCCTGTGTTTCAGCTGTGAAGAGGTGGGTTCAACAGCTCCTCCAACTGTACAAACCAGCATTTCATCCATTAGAAGTAAATGTTCCTTGCTCACGAGAGAAGATATAGTGGGTACACGCTATGTTATTTCAACGTAGGGCCTCCAGTCCCCTCTAGAGGGCCTAGTCTCAGGGGATTTTGGCTCCCCTGTCACACTATTAGCTTGGCAATCCCCAAGTCTTTTTCCTCCAATGGCTCGACCTTGACTGCCCAGACCGCCTGAGGAGGTTCATACTTTTTTAATGGGACAATGAAATTCTCTAGATTCCATGTTTCTTGTTGAATCCTTTCTATGATTCTAGTTCCTTCCCTTTTCAGTGAGGACTGGAACCTTTGTCAGTTAGTTGTCTCCATAATTGTAATAGGACCTGATTAGGCTGTCAATCTTTTTTAAATTGAACTCCTGCCCTAATAAGGTCACTGAACATTTGCTTTCTTGAGACTCCAAGGGGTCCAGATTGGATTACTTTAGAGACCAGTCTCCTAGGTCATGGTCGCAGATGGACTTCCAACCTCTCTACCACCATTTGGACATTGCACCTGGCCCTTAGGCTTTCTGTCTCCCCCAGATCTAACTCCAATCTGGCAGACTGTTGTATTATGTCCTCTGAGACCTCTAGGGGGTTCAGTATGTATACTAAAGTACCATACTGGTGTGGTGGAGCTTGTTGCAGGATGAGATCTCTCATTCCTGATGAAAATTTTATCATATCTGTACTTTCAAAGACATCCTCATAGATTGCCTCTTTCATACTTAATTTTCTAATATAGTCTTGTAGGTCTTCCGTAGATGACCATAAACCTGTATTTAAAGGTATATTGTTTTTATTTGTCCATGTTATTCGGCACATCGCCATCAGTCACTGAACTAATGAATGATTTTCCTCATATTATTGTACTGTTGTGTAGAATCTTTGCCTGAGGGGCAGGTGAGTAGTAATGGATGCCAGTTTTGAAATTTCTGGTCTGTTTACTATGACGCTTTCTGCCCCAGTGTCCCATAACCATGCTGGTGCACATTCTCTCAGTTTTTATCTAAAACGCTGCATCAGATCCATAACTTTGGCTACCGTGTATGGGCACACCGTTATATGTAATGTGGTCTGGATGAAAGGCCATTGTTCAGGGGGCACCCCCACCGATCTATCCTGCCTTCTTTTTCATTTTTTGAGTTACAATTGGTCAGATCTCAAAGACATTCAGCTCAAGTGGAACCACAAGATCCTATCTTCTAGTTCTTTCATTTACAGAATCTAGTTTATGCAGGTTCCCTTGCTCAGGGTCCCCGGAACTTTCTAAAGAGATGTTTTGGACCTTTTGTAGGGGAATGATAAGATTTGGCTTCTTCCCTGTCAGTATTGCAAACTGTCTTCCAGCTTAGTTTTTCATCTAGGTTCAAGAAAATTAACTCAGTAGTAGTTGATTTTCATCAGCAAACGCTTCTTCAGACATTTAACCAACTTAAAGCCATCAATAGTGGCCATGCTATGGTGGATGCAGCCAAGTGTTGTTCTTCAGTAATCAGAATGTCTTTACTGAGGCCATGAAAATACTCAGACATGCAGGCTGGGGGTTCATGGATATTTCCACCATCCTGCAAGGGGCCCCATTTTTCAATTATAGAAGTTAATTGTTTTAAAAAGCTTTCTAGTTGTAAATGGTGTTAGCGATGTTTGGAGGGTTTTTTGAAAACCCACAAGTTCATAGCTGACTGCACTTTATTAGCTCGAGTTAGGGCTGGATGAGCTCCTTGGCTCTCTTGCAACCTAGCCTACCCTGTGGCCTGTTTGGCATGACAGTGCCAGAGCCACTCCAGAGCCACTGCTGGAAGAAACATCTGTGAAACCGAAATCAGCAGAAATTCATGGTCTGCTTTTTCTTGCATAGCTGCACTTTCACAGAAAGACCCGCAGGACTGTGCTCTTTTTTGGTGTCAGACGCTGGAGGAGAACATGGTTTTGTCAATCGCTAAGCTAAATCACCTGCCAAACATTGGTCTACAATCAAATTGTTGCACCGACAGGCAAGGGAACGGTCACACCCATCTGCCCCTCACGCCTCCCCATAGCACCCCAGAAATAGATGCAGAAATCCTCAGCTAGGATGTATGTAGAATTTTATTTTCTTAAAAACAGGAACGTCTAGGTCTCTTCCTGTTCTCAGGAGAGTGGAAAGTATTTGGTTAGATGCTACTGTCTTATCGGTGGCCATGGCTGTGCCTCCCGCAGCTGTCGGATCGGTGGCTGGAGCTGTGGCTCCCATGGCTGTCTGATCGGTGGTCGTGTCTATGTGTCGAGTCATGGTATGAACAGTGGCTGGAGCTGTGGCTCCCATGGCCATCTGACTGGTGGTCATGTCCGTGTCTGGAGTCATGGTCTGAATAGAGGCTTGAGCTGTGGCTCCCATAGCTACCTGTTTGGTGGCAGCTGTGCCTCCCGTCATTTTGTCTGTGTCCGGCATGACTGGGCCTCACAATACCTCCATGGGCACAACAGCATCCACTACCGGGTGGGGGATGAGGAGCCCCATGCCCTGAACTCCGCAGGGGATCTTGCTGGGTGTCGGGGCATATTGAGGGGGGCCCACCTCCATGGGCTCCTCAGTATCCACTGCCGGATGGGGGATGAGGAGCCTCATGCTGTTTTCCCCCCCAGGGGCAACACTGCACGTCGTGGTCTTCTCTGGGCACCTGAGCATTGCCCACAGAATATTCCTTTCATGACGAGTGTAGTGGGATCTCCATCCTCTCAGTGGACGGCGGAAAAGAGTTGCTTGCACACCGTTCTCTGAACGCTGTGCATGCCTGAGCAGCACGCCATTCTTGGGCTGATGAAGCACAGGTGTGTTCTTCATCTTGTTCCTTCCTGGAGACTAGAGACTAGTCTCTAGTGGTCTGCACAAGAGACTGGACACAAGAGTGATGGCTGTGGCTCTCACACAGTAGTGCCTCTCGTGCGCCCGTTGCACTTGGTCTGCGTGCCAGGTGGCGTCCTCCTCTGCGCTTCCTGGCACTGCCTCTCTCTCGCCCCACACCCAGGTGGGCAGCCGCCTGCCTTCCTGCTCTGACTCCTCTCCCGTCCACGCACGCGTGGCACCCAGAAGGCCTAAGCTCGGCAAGTGTGGGCCAGCTGCCGGTGCTCCCGTACCTGTGGGGTGCGGCACAAAGGGGGGGCAGTGGTGGCCATTGTGATGTCCACAGGCCGCTGCAATGGCCACTGTGACAGCATCCGATGCGTGTGGCCAACCCTGGCAGTGTTGGGCGTGGTGGGGAGAGCGTGTTCTGTGGCCTTGTCATGGTGGTGTGGTTTGTGATTGGTATGTCACACTATAGCATCATGTAGCGTACTGGGAGTTAAAGAGTCCATGATGCAGTTCTGTGGATTGCCAGTGGCTCCGGGTACCTGCTTCTTGGAAGAGAAGAGCGAACTGCAGCTCCCAGAAGACTTCATCGTTCCGTTTCTGTTCTCCGTTCAGAGGGAAAGATGAAGCTGACTGGGAGTCATGAGGTTGTTCCTCTTCTGCCCACCTTGGCTCTGTGTGCTCCCTGGCCGGCTCGCCTACAGCATGAGAGTGAGGCCTTTGGCTTCAGACTCTCTCATTTATTTCATTTATCCACTTCAGTTCCAATTATACTGCATTGTACCGTATTATCTCGCATTCCGCTGTCGTTTGTAGTCAATTTGGGTTTTTTCCTTAGCTGGTGGCTGCTGTTTTTCCTCATCCTGGCCCATCTCCCTGCCTTTTCCCTACCCCCTTTCCCCTTTGCCCAGGTGTGGGACTGCAGGTCCTTTCGTCCCCTGTCACAGGAGTAGGCTGAATGGGGCTGAACCGTGACAGGCCTGACCTCCCCTTGTGGAAACACAGGATCGCAGAATCCTAGAGTCGAGTTGCAAGGGACCTCTGAAGGCCGTCTAGCCCAAGTCCCCTGCAACAAACAGGGACATCACAGCTAGACCAGGTTGCCCAGGGCCTTATCCAGCCTTGCCTTGAAAGCCTCCGGGCACTGGACATCAACCACAACACTTAGTAACCTGTTCCAGAGCCTCAGCACCATCACCACAAAAGACTTTTTCCTTGTACCTAACCTAAACCTACCCTCCCTGAACTCATAGCCATTTCCCCTTGTTCTATTGCCACTGAGCCTGCTCAAGAGTCTGTCCCCTTCTTTCTTGGAGCTCCCCTTTAGATACTGAAAGGCCGCTATCGGGTCCCCTTGCAGCCTTCTCTTCTCTAGGCTGAAGAGCCCCAGCTCTCTCAGCCTGTCCTCCTCGTAGGAGAGGTGTTCCATCCCGTGGATCACGTTTGTGGCCCTTCTCTGGACACGCTCCAACAGGTCCGTGTCTCTCCGGTACTGAGGACTCCACGGGTGGACGCAGTACTCCAGGTGAGGCCTCAGCGGCGCACAGCAGAGGGGCAGGATCACCTCCCTCAACCTGCTGGTCACGCATCTTTTGATGCAGCCCAGGGTACGGTTGGCTTTCTGGGCTGCAAGGGCACATTGCTGGCTCATGCCCAGCTTGCCATCCACCAGTACCCCCAGGTCTTTCTCAGCAGGGCTGAGCTCAGTCCTTTCATCCCCCAGCTTGTCTTGGTAGTGAGGGTTGCCTTGACCCAGGTGCAAGGCTGTGCATTTGGATCTGTTGAACCTCATGAGGTTCACCTGGGCCCACTGCTCAAGCCTGTCTAGGTATCCCTGGATGGCATCCCATTCCTTGGGTGTGCCGGCCACAACCCACAGCTTGGTGTCATCAGCAGACTCGCTGAGGGTGCACTCGACCCCACTGTCAGCATTACTGAGGAAGACAGTAAAGAGTATGGGCCCCAGCACTGACCCCCGGGGGACAGCGCTCGTCACTGATCTCCGTCCAGACACTGAAGCACTGACCACCACTCTCTGGACTTGATCCCGCAGCCAGTTCTTCGTCCATCAAACAGTCCACTCACCAAATCCATCCCTCTCCAATCCAGAGAAAATGATGTTGTGGGGTGCCGTGTGAAAGGCATTCGCAAAGTTGAGACAGATGACATCAGCAGCTCTTCCCTCATCCGCTAATGCAGTGACACCATCATAGAAGTCCACTAGGTTGGTGCAGCAGGATTTGCCCTTGGCCAAGGCATGCTGGTTCTCCCATATCACCTCCCTGCCTTCCACGTGCCTTAGCATAGCTTCCGGGTGGATCTGTCCCACGATCTTTCCCGGCACAGAGGCGAGACTGATTGGTCGGTAGTTCCCAGGGTCATCTTTTTTACCCTTTTTAAACATAGGTCTGATGTTACCTTTTTTTCCAGTCACCAGGGACTTCACCTGATTGCCATGACTTTTCCAGTACCATAGAGAGTGGATTGGCAACCACATTAGCCAATTCCCTTAGGACTCTGGGATGCACCTCATCAGAACCCGTAGACTTGCGGACGTTCATGTTCCTCAGGTGGTCACGAACCTGATCCTCACAGTGGGAGGGACGGTGCTTTCCTGACCCCTCCTACCAAACCAAACAAGGGCTGAGGGCTGCGCAGCAAGCAGCTATCAGGGAAGACAGAGGCAAAAAAAAGTTGTCAAGTGCCTCAGCCTTCTCCTTCTCCAGGCTTGTTAACAGCCTGCCTGTGTCACTCACTAGAGGGGGTACATCCTCCTGGACTTTCGTTCTCGGTTTGAGGTACCTGTAGAAGCAGTTTCTATTCTGTTTCTTATTGTTTTATTTGGCATCCCTTGGGCCTTGAACCCCTTCTGGTTTCTCAGGTGCATTTCTTACACCTGAGTGCCCTTGATTAGCCACTCCTTCTTCTCTGCTGCTCAGTCATTGGTTCCCTCTGTGACCTGGCAATCCTGCTGCTGGAATAATAAAGTTTTTTTGACTATGTGTATTAAGTGAGCTAGTATGTCAGAACCACCAAAATATGAGTCTCTAGTAGACACTGGTACACAGTGTACTTGAATGCCATCAGATTATAAATGGGTAAAACCTGTTTATATTTTTGAAGTCACAGGTATCCCAAAAGTTAATTTTAGAGGAGGCCAAAGTGAACCTAACTGGAAATGATTGTCAACAGCACTGGCCCAAGGGTTCCTTTCATCTTCGGTATAGATTATCTCTGGAGAGTGTATTTTTAGGACCCAGTAGTGTATTGGTGGTTTTTCAGTATAGCTGCCTTGGAGATGGGGGACGTTATATAGCTGTCTACCTAGCCTGGTTTCACGGTGTTATCTAGATCTATCTATGTCCATGACAGGGGAACAACAGGCCCACAGGCCCACCAGACCGAGGAAAAAAATAAAAGGGAGTGGTATGGGGGGTGTGTTGATGGTTTACAGGCCTGTTCAACCCGGTACTGTGACTAATGAGGCAGGGGACAAATGGACCCATGCCCCGGGAAAGGGAAAGGGAAAAAAGGGAAAAGGGTAAGGAGATGGGAGATGGGCCTATAAATAGACCATCAGCAACAATGTGAGGAGGAAAGTTAATTTACTAAATATGATATCAGAATGCAAAATAGTACAGTATAATACAATATAATTGGAATTGAGGCTAGTAAATCAAAATGAGAGAGAGGGTGTCTGAAAACTGAAGGCCTTACTCTGAATTGAAGGCAAAATGTCTGAGGAGCACACACAATGCCGAGCAGTGAGGAAGAGAGCAAGTCCCATGACTTGCGGGATTTATCTTCCCCTCTGAACTCAAAGGCCTCTGGGGTATGTAGTTCTTCTCTTCTGAGAGCCAGGTATTCAGAAAATTGGCAGTCCATGGAGGTGGAGCATTAACTGTTTAACTCCCAGTGCTTTACATGATGTTATAATGTGGAATACCGATAACAAAAATCATAAAACCATGACACCTGGTCTCTCAGAAGACACCTCTGTTGTGGGTTTGCTAAAGATAGAAGAACAGCAGGTACTGATTGCTACTACAGCCATGCACTGGCTGCAATATCACACCAACCAGGACTCCCTAAATCTCATTAATCAGCTGATTTGCAAACTGAAGGAGTAATCAGCAGGATTTGCTCACCCTTCTATAGTACCAAGTGGCTATTGCAGAAGTCCAATGGAGAGTGGAGGCTAACAGTAGACTATTGTGGGCTGAATGAAGTCACTCCACAGCAAAGTGCTGCTGTGCCAGACATGCTAGAACTCCAATATGAACTGGAGTCAAAGGCATCCAAGTGGTATGCCACAACTGACATTGCTAATACATTTTTTTAAATCCCCCTATCAGAAGAGCGCAGGCCACAGTTTGCTTTTACTTGGACAGGCATCCAGTACACCAGGAATAGACTGTCCCAGGGGTGGAAACATATCCCTACCATTTGTCATGAGCTGATCCAGGCTGCACTGCAACAGGGTGAAGGTCCTGAACACCTGCAATACAATGGCAATATCATCACATGCAGCAACACAGCAGAAGTTTTTGAGAAAGGGAAGAAAATAATTGAAATCCTTCTAAAAGCCAATTTTGCCACAAAGCAAAGTGAGGTCAAGGGACCTACACACAGGATTCACTTGTTAGGAATAAAATGGCAAGATTAACGTCATCACATCCCTGTGAACGTGTTCAATGAAATAACTGCTCTGTCTGCACCAACTCGCAAAAATGAAACGCAATCTTTCTTAGTTATTGTGAGTTTCTGGAGAATGCATATTCCAGATTACCATCTGATTGTAAACCTTCTCTATCAATTGACCCGAAGGAAGAATGATTTCATATGGGGACTTGTGCAACAAGAAGCCTTTGAACAAATTAAACAGGAGATAGTTCATGCAGTAGCCCTTGGGCCAGTCTGGACAGGACAAGATGTAAAAAACACGCTCTCCACAGTCAGGGAGAATGGCCCCACTTGGAGCCTCTGGGAGAAAGTCCCAGGGAGACTCAAGTAGACATAGGGTTTTGGAGTCAAATATACAGAGAATCTGAGGCCCGCTGTACTCCAACTGAAAAAGAGATATTGGCAGAATATGAAGGGGACTGAGCTACTTCAGAAGTGGTTGATACTGAAGAACAACTCCTTTTGGTACCCCGACCGCCTGTGCTGGGCTGGATGTTCAAAGGGAGGGTCCCCTCCACACATCATGCAACTAGTGCTATGTGGAGAAAGTGGGTCACACTGATCACACAGCGGGCTCGAATAGTAATCCAGGAATCTTAGAAGGGACAGGTCCAAAGGCAAAGATATTGGAATACTGCCAGAAGAGGAGGTGATGCACTGAAGAGGCTTCACTATATAATAAACTGCCAGAAAATGGAAAGAAATATGCCCTGTTCAGTGATGGGTCCTGCTGCATTGTGGGAAAGCATCAGAGGTGGATGGCTGCTGTATGGAGTCCTACATGATGAGTTGCAAAAGGTACTGAAGGAAAGGGTGAATCAACCTAGCTTGCAGAAGTGAAAGCCATCCAGCTGGCTTTAGACATTGCTGAATGAGAAAAGTGGCCAGTGCTCTACCACTGACTCCTGGGAGGTGTCAAATGTCCTGTAGGGGTGGTTACAGCAATGGAAGCAGAACAACTGGTAACATAGAGGCAAACCCATCTGGGCCACTGCATTATGGGAAGATATTGCTGCCTGGATAGTGAACATGGTTATAAAGGCATGTCACCCAAGAGTCTGTGCACTGAAGAACATCAAAATAACCAGCAGGTGGTTTGGGCCACTAGGATTGAAACAGCTCATGTATATTTGGACTGGCAACATAACGGTGAATTATTTCTATCTTGGTGGGCCTATGGCATTTTGGCCCAGGCCATCAAGGAGGAGATGCAACATATAGATGGGCTTGGGCTTGAGGGATGGACTTAACTATGGACGCTATTGCACAGGTTATGCGTGAATGTGAAATAAATGCTGTAATTAAGCAAGCCAAGCAGATAAAACCTCTTTTGTATGGAGGACGGTAGTTGAAATATAAATATGGGGAGGCTTGGTAGGTGGATTACATCACGCTCCCACAAACTCTCCATGACAAATGCCATGTGCTTACAATGGTGGACGCAACCGTTGGATGGCTGGAAACATATTCCATGACCCCTGCCACCACCCAAAATACTATCCTGGGTCTTGACAAGCAAGTCTTATGGTGACATGTTGCCCCTGAAAGGAGTGAGTCAGACACTGAGACTCATTTCTGAAACAACCTTATAACCACCTGGACCAAAGAGCATGGCATTGAGGGGGTATATCACATCTCCTATCATGCACTATCCTCTGGAATAACTGAATAATAGAAAGGACTGTTAGAGACTACACTGAGAGCAATGGGTTTTGGGACATTAGAACAGTGGGACACACATTTATCAAAAGCCACTTTGTTAATCAACATTTGGGGGTTTGCCAATCAAGCTGGTTCTGCCCAATCAAACCTCCTGCATACTGTAGAAGGGGATGAAGTCCCAGTAGCGCACATAAAAAATATGCTGGGCAAGACAGTCTGGGTTATTCCAGCCTCATGCAAAGGCAAGCCAATTCACGGGATTGCTTTTATTCAAGGACCTTGGTGCATGTGGTGGATAATGCAGAAGGATGGGGATGTCCATTGTGTACCTCAAGATGGTTTGATGCTGGATGAGAGCAGCCAATAATTTAAATTGCATAATATTAATTACTACATAATACTGCTTGTCGTCATTATTATAGTTGTTATATGTGTTGTTAACAATAGTACCGTAAGAATTATGAAGGTTAAAGAAGATATTAAATGAAACCAGAACAAGCTTCTTCATGCAGTAACCCAACACTGTGAATCATCCCTCCTACACAGAAGGACTGTTATGACAGAGGAAGCCCAAAGTTTTGAACTAAATGAATACATGGACGATTTACAAGTATGGCCCACAGATTATGGGGATAATATATGTGTGCATATATATCAGAAAGCAAGATAGGTGATGGTAATTTGTTAGGGTGTGTAGAAATTTTGGAACCAGAGCATGATGTAAATGGTATGAATAAGGGATGAATATCGTCTTAGTTTCATCTGGGACAGAGTTGTTTTCTTCAGAGTGTCTGGTATGATGCTAATGTTTTGGTTCTAGGAGAAAAACAATGTTGATAACACCAGTGTTTATAGCAGCTGCTAAGCTGTGCCATGAAGAGCCAAGGCTGTTTGCAGTGAAGGGCCCGAGTAGCTGGGAGGGAACATAATTAGGACAGCTGATTTAAACTGGCCAAAAGGATATTCCATATCATGTGACATCATGTGGACAGTTTTGAAGAGTGTGGGAGGGCCTCTCTCCTCTGCTCTTTGGGGGCCTAGCTGAGCATCAGTTGAGGGGTGGTGAGCAATTGCTTGTGTGTGACTTGCTATATAAATTTTATATATATATATATAATATATATTTTATATGTATTTGCCATAACTGTTACCCTTTTCCTTGCCTGATTTTGATCTTAGTAAATAGTTTAAACTAAACCCATAAGTTCTAGTTTGTTTTGTTTTGTTTTTTTTTAATTTTCTCCCCTATCCCACTGGAAAGGGGGACAGCAAGTAAATGACTGTGTGGTAGTCAGCCACGTAACAGGGTAAACCACACCAGTTAACTGGCCAGGGACTCCAGCTCTTATTGCATGTTCATGAGAATGTGTTATCCTCATCCTCTTATATCACATTAACTCACCTTCTCAAAATCAGGCAACAGCAAGTATATTTGCTCCACATAAATGAAGGGACCTTATCCTCATACTCGCATCTACCTCATCCAGTTCTCTAATGGAGAAATCCTAATAGCATTCATATTTCAATGCAAAATATTGAAAATATAAGCACTGGACTGTATATGCATTTAATTACATGCTGAGTTTATGCAGAAAATAATGTGGAAATCCATGCAAATATTTCTAGAGAATAAGTGGGCAACTACTACATTTACTTATGTAAATGTGATTTAGAAAATACAGATAACTGTTTCTAGTCTGCCACTCTATTGGCATGTGCAGACAGCCACTTGATGTGCATATGTGTAATAGTAACTGAACATTAAGACCAGGTAGTCATATAGCACTCAGCATGTTTTCCATCATTTTAAAAAATGTGGTCTCTTCTTAGTCAATATATTGCAGTTCTTTTTGGAATGCCTATACAGAATTTATAGAGCATTTAACCACTAGTTAAAGAAGACTTACATTTCCGTAGTCCCATTTTATTTGCACTTCATGGCATATTAACAAGTTTAACATTAAATTTTGAGAGAGAAAAGCATCTAGCAAAAGAAGTTCACGTACATGACTAACACAGAAAATATATCAGATAGAAAAGTCCTCAATATGCTGGAGTAATTCCAGACTCTTTTAAATAAAATGTACTAATGGGATTTATTAATGGCTTAGGATACTCACAAAGAGTGTTTAATAAGTTCAAATCTATAAACAATCAATCTAGAGACTAGAATAATTTACTGGACCATCTTTAAATGTTCTGCCATTTATTCAATATAATGGGCCATGGGAGCTATAGGAGTTTATTATTCGTATACCTAGTTAAGATTTGTACAGGCTGCAATTAAAAACAGTGTTGGAGCAAATGCGTTGGTGTTTACATATCCTGTAGGCAGACCCCAAATGAAGCATCTCCATTGCTTCAAATTATTTTAGTGCCATGCTAACTTAAGAAAATTACATTTTCACTACAAATACCTGTGTTGCATTTCTTTCCCTCTTTTGTTTTATTTTCAGGTCAAACGTATAAGTTCCAGCACTGAATTAAGACTAAGAATGAGATATACTAGCGTAGAATCATAGAATGGTTTGGGTCGAAAGGGACCTTTAAGATCATCTAGCTCCAACCCCCCGCTATAGGCAGGGACACACTTCCCTCTTGATCAGGTTGCTTAAAGCCCCATCCAGCCTGTCCTTGAATGCTCCCGGGGGGGGGCATTCACAGCTTCACTGGGCAACCTGTTCAGTGCCTAACCACACTCACAGTAAAGAATTTCTTCCTGATATCTAGTCTAAATCTACCCTCTTCCAGTTTAAAACCATTTCCCCTTGTCCTGTCACTACATGCCCTCATAAAATGTCCCTCCCCAGCTTTCCTGTAGGCCCCCTTCAGGTACTGGAAGGCTGCTATACGTTCCTTCCGGAGCCTTCTCTTCTCCAGGCTGAAGAGCCCCAGCTCTTCAAAGTACTTTAATTACTCATGTCATTTTAGGGTATATTCTCCTGAGACCTTTTTTGACCAGAGTCTTCAATGGATTTATATCTTTAAATGGCCAAATTTTTGAGAGATTTTAAAAACAGTAGTTTATCAAGCCTGTAAATTCAAAGAGCAGTCAGTAAATTTCTGGAAGGTGGACTTGTGACTGAAGTTAACAGGAAATGTTAAGAAATACTTGCATTTATTCTTCCTTTTGTTGAATTGCAGCATTTCGTCTGCGAGGAAGATGATTCTATCAAAGGAAGTCTGTCCCCTTCCACTGTTTTTTTATGAGAGCTGTGTGTACTGAGTCTCCTCTGACACTGTTGATAAAAGATTTGAGGCTTTCCCTGCCTTGCACTTGCCATCAGTGTGGGAGGCGATTTCTGCCATATGAGAGGTGCAAATAAAGGCTATAAGAGTTGCTTTGAAACACTAATACATGAAATCTTCACCCCACAGACTTACCACTCTAGTGGTAGGTTGCAAATGAAGCAGAAAATCTACTGTGATGGCAAGACATAATGGTGAAGCAAATGGATCAAGCGTTTTGTTGTGCCCTGGTTTTTGCATCTTACAAGAAATCATTACTTACACGAAATATAGAACATTGTCTTCTCTTTCATGGCAGTGATATACAATTTATTTTATAGATATTGTGGTTAGCTTGTTCATGTTCTTACCTAAAAACTTTAGCAATAACATTACAGGTAGTGTACTCCTTGTAGATCCCAAAACAGTATAAGATGAAATTATCTTTGTGCCAGAATCTAATAGCATATTCTGTATCCCTACCTCTAATGTTGCCAGACTGTATTAATCTAAAATGTCAGTGAAGTCTCTAGATGACTTCCTGACTTTTGACAAAAGGCCTTCGTCTCAGTCTCTTAAATTCCAAGGTCAAAGGGAATGTAGCATTCAGAATAATTATTAGCATTTTACCTTGACATTTCAGCCCTGCCTTCAGTTTAGCATTCCAACCAGGCAGTGAAAATGAATGTCATCTTTCAATTTATTGGAGGGAATTACCCCAAGTAAACCTGACTTTAAGAATATCTAAAGTGTATTAATGTACTGTCTTGTTTTTTTTTTTTTTAGCAAGAAACTTTTCTTAAAAACATTCAAGAACGGGCAATTTTTGAATTGCAGTTTCCCCCCTAGGCTAGGATAATAATCAGTGCTTCTCAGTTTCAGAGTCAGTGGTTGCACTGCCTTAAAGATTCTTTTGCCTTTTGTTTCCACTAAAAGGTCAGACTTCTAATTTTGTCTCATCGTGAACTTCTGTGCTACCACGTCAAAACCTTGTTAAACTCATGTCCATGGTCTTGCACCCTTCTTTTGTACGTATCTATATTTACTTCATTTTTTAACATCACATAAGGTATAAGGAACAGAATAAACCTTGTTTAAAAAAAAAAAAAAATACCAGCAAAGACGAAGTGCAAAATGTTTCCGACAAAGTGCAGATGAAAAGAGGGTACAACCAGCACAGCACACACAGCCCCACAGCTGTTCAACCTTGACTGAATGGAGAGCTGGCAATATGGTTCTTTCAAACAGTTTTACTTACTTCCTGCAAACTTTTGGTGACCCTTGGGATTCTGGAAGCCTGTTTTGATAGCAAGGTAAATAACAGTATAAATGTCATTCAGTGTAAATTGGCAAGAAAGCAGGTGTGTACAGACGAATGACATACACCAGTTACTCTTCAGACAGTGTGCTTTTTTGATACAGTACAGTGGATTAATTGAATTCTTGTGATGAGCACCATTTATTTTACAGAGTTGCTCCTGTTCAATCCATGACAAAACTTTGGTGTAGCAGAAAAAATGGAGTTATGCTGAAAAAGGATATGCAAGGCTATATATGTTTACCTCTGTTGTATTTATTAGTTCCTCTTCCTGGCATACTATGCCTTCTGTGAAACCTTGAAGATAAAACTGTTTTACATGTCATGGCTACTTTCCAGCTGATAGCACATTGCTATTTGCATCTGTTGCAGTTGTATGCCCACTGTGTGATTTTACACAACTGCTGTAGCCCACACCGTTTTGGTGGAAGTGAAATTTATTGACTTCCAGTTACATTTGACTTTGAGACTTCACCTAGCTGGAAAGCAAATTGATTGATGCTGACACTCGTTTTCTCTAACCTCTAGCTGCATGCAGATGTATATTTTAAATGCTTTGGTATCCAGCACAAACATGTTCTTATTCTATCTTTATTTTTAATTTAAAAACTAAGATAAATATCACCTGAAAGCATAGTTAACTGCATATGTGTGTAGCTGTCTGGAATAGGTTTCCCCCTGGAGTTTTGAGGCAAATTCTGACATTGCATTCCACTTAAATGCTGTGAATTTTGACATGGCTTATAGCTAAGCATCTAATTGTGTACAAATGTTAGAACATTTTTAATGGAAAGCTGATTACACAGTAAACCTCTGTAATTTATCATGAATGTCCACAGGAGTTTCAAGTCCCTTTCCAGTTTCCATTTCCTTCCCTGCTTCCTGCTATGAGATACTTACTAAGGGAGGCTGGCTGATCTTCAGTGAGGCTTATGGCCAAAAGTTTCTACCCGGTTTTCAGTTAGCTTTCATTGACCTTAGAGGCATGGTGATTAATTGTGCTGATGAGAGAAATGTAAGTTTCTTTCCTCCTGCCTGTCAAGATTAACAAAAGAAGCGAATCTAAAGAACATGGCAAAGAGAGTATTGATATTGAACCCTGAGGAAATGATCCCGTGCTATCACAACTAAGGATCTGTCCATTTTGTGAAATAGAATTGATTTTTTTCACTTCATTACATAGGTGCTTCAGTGAAGCACATGGGTTATATACGCACATTTTTACAGCTATTGCTGGTCTTTTACATTGTAATTTCCTCTGAGTACTATCATCTGGCATCAAAAGAGAGTGTAAAAAAAAATCCATCCAAGATCTGTATCTTCACTTTTTTCCCAATTTAAAACTTACTTTTTAATTTTGTAACAATTTATTCCCAGCTATCTGAAGATTCAGAAGAGAGCAGTAACACAGCAAAACAGGACTCCCTAGATTCCCTGTCAACTAGCTAGGAAGGGCTCTCTCTCTGGGTGTTCCTGGTGGACAAGAAGCTGGACATGAGCCAGCAGTGTGCGCTTGCAGCTCGGAAGGCCGACTGTATCCTGGGCTGCATTAAAAAAGGGGTGGCCAGCCAGGAAAGGGAGGTGATTGTCTCCCTCTACTCGGCTCTTGTGAGGCCCCATCTGGAGTGCTGAGTCCAGGCCTGGGGCTCCCAGCACAAGAAAGATGCAGAGCTCTTGGGCTGAGTCCAGAGTAGGACCACTAAGATGATCAGAGGGCTGGAGCACCTCTCCTGTGAAGAAAGGTTGAGGGAACTGGGCTTTTTTTAGCTTAAAGAAGAGAAAGCTCCTAGGAGACCTCATTGTGGCCTTCCAGTACTTGAAGGGAGTATATAAACAAGAGGGGGAACGGCTGTTTGTGTGGGTGGATAGTGACACGACAAGGGGGAATGGTTTTAAACTAAGACAGGGGAGATTTAGGTTAGATATTAGGAGGAAGTTTTTCACTCAGAGGGTGGTAGCGAACTGGAACAGGTTGTCCAGAGAGATTATGGATGCTCCATCCCTGGAGGCATTCAAGGCCAGGCTGGATGTGGCTCTGGGCAGCCTGGTCTAGTGGTTGGTGACCCTGCCCGTGGCAGGGGGGTTGAAACTAAATGGTTGTTGTGGTCCTTTTCAACCCAGGCCATTCTATGATTCTATTATTTCTCTATAATCCTTGAGGATTTCTTGACCCTATAAAATTAGGCTTTCTCATACTAGCATTTTTCATTTATGTATTCAGCAAGTGAATTTCCAAAACTGATGGTTCTGAGGGCAGAGAACACAAATCTGTCACTTTTCAGTTATCTCTTTTATTTTTACAAAAGAAGTCCGTATTCTTTCCTAGTAATGCACTACGTAGAGCCCACAAGTTCACCTTTTCAGGAGACCATGCTCGGGTGCCATTTCTAATTTAATTAGTTCTTTGTACAGTCTCTCTTCTAAGCCCTTGTAACCTGAAGCTTGGGAGATAATTATTTCCATCCCTGAAGAGGTATCTTTCAAAATCCCTTTGCATTTTGTGGGTTAAGTGTTTAATGTTTCAGCCGGAGATTGGTAATCTTGAGAACAGAAGCTGAATGAAGCACTTTGTATTCAGTGCCCATCCATTTAAAATATTTTTTACCTCTTGGCGCTAAACTTTCTCTTTTTTTTTTTTTATGAAAAATATCTTTGGATTTTCCAGTGAAGAGGAACTGGAGGTTATTTTTACCCCCTTGCATTGGAATAAATAGAGAAAGAGTGCCTGGCTGACAATAGATCTGCAGCAGCACAATTCCACTGTCCTTATTGTCTTTTGTTTTTCATCAAGTGATATATGTCTTTAAAGTAATATAAAACTGCTAAAAGAAGAGTGCTGCTAAAAGTAAAGGAGCAAATAAATTCAAATCTATTTCTAAAGTCAAATAAATTGTCTTGAAACAAAAAAATAAAAAATGACCCTATGCTGACAAGAAGACCTAAAAAAATTTAGTCTGTTAAGGTATTTTATATGTGCGCACAGGCAGGTATTTTAGTCTGGGTTTTTAATTGGATACTGTTCTGAAAGTGATTGAAAACAAAAGGAGCTTTTTGGGAACACTACTTTAGTGAATCAAAACTATTAGCGATTTTACTGTTGTGAAAGCATAGCTTATTTAACAGGCCTCTCCAAAGTTGTTTTTTCTCTGCCTCCAAGCCAGATTGGACACTGGCATATGAGATGATTGCAAGCTGTGTATTTTCAAAGAGGTTTAAAGTAACAAGACCACCCCAGTTGCACCACTAACGCTGCTGCTGCCCTTAGAAAAAAATCTTTAAGTGTTTGTATTGCAAAGACAGTGAAGTAATTGAGGAGTCTTGTTCAGGAAGCAACTTATGAACATTTCCTTACCCGAGAGCTCTTAGGTCAAGAACATGAAAGAAAATGTAGCTGAAAGGAACCTAGTAAAACCTTAATGCAACAGCACTGATTTTCTGATTTGTGTTTTTCTGTTATTTTTTCCCTCTTCTTCTGTTTTAATATATTCTTTCTGCTTTTTCTACCAAATTACAGTATTCCACACATTGCCTAAGAAGTTAAAAAGAAACGATTGAGCAATTAAATGGGTTTCCAGCAGCTTTGGTTAGAAAGCCATTGGGCTACAGTGAGAATATGCTGGCAACATATAACTGACATAATTTAATGAGGTTTAACCGAGTAATCTGGGGCATCCAGCAGGTTTTTGCTATAAGGGTCTACATCAGAAGGCCTCTTTAATAAGTAAGCTGTTACTGGCTTTTGGAGTTGTCCTCGCAGTGCAGTTATGAAGGGCTTTATGCTGATGCTGATCTATGGTCCTCAAGTTCCTGTTGTGCACTCATTTAATTAATTAGTGAAAAACAGAGCCAGAGGACAAGCGACTCTAAGGTCTTAGACTTTCTTTTCACATTGCATTACTGACAGAGACCTTGAGAAGGGACAAGGTGACCTTGTTTGTAATACTCCTTAATTTTGATTTAATATGATGTAAAATCTCCTGTCCTCTTCTTTCATATACTCCTGGAGTTACGAATAGCAAGTTTCTTCAGGTTTCCTTTTTTAAAGAAGATTATGTCCATCTTCCATTGTAGAAAAGGTTATCAACTTTACCGAACTCCTGTCTTACTACAGTCATAATGCTATTGAGACAAAAGTGTTGCACACATTGAATGACATTATTTAAGTACTGATTTTATTTTTCAAAAACTAAATGGCAATGCATCAATACGTACATAGACATTTCTCTGGGATGAACTGCCATATAGAAGTTATCATATAGTCATAGAATCTAATAATAACCTGAGTTGGAAGGGACAAAAAAGAACGTCAAGTCCAGTTCCTGGCTCCATACAGGACCACCCAAAATTCAAACTCTATGTCTGAAAGCATTGTCCAAACATTTCTTCAACTCCAACAGGCTTGGTGCCATGACCTCTACCCCAGGGGGTCTGTTCCAATGCCTGACCATCTTCTGGTGAAGAACCTTTTCCTAATACCCAGGCCAAATCTCTCTTGACACAACTCCATGCCATACCCTCAGGCCTTGTCACTGTCACCAGGGAGATCAGTGCCTGACCCTCTGCTCCCCTCATCAGGAAGCTGAAGGCTGCTATGAAGCCTCTCCTCGGTCTCCTCTTCTCTGGGCTGAACAAACCAAGGGACCTCAGCTGCTCCTCATATGTCTGGACACTTTACCATATTTGTAGCCTCCCCTTTGGACGCTTTCTAACAATTTCCTAATCCTCTTATATTTTGGCACGCATGTTCAGTCGCTTTTAAATAAATATACTTGTATTTAGAAAACAAATGTAATTGTTTTTAAAAGCTTTGTCATTGTAAATAGTGTGAAAGATATATAAAAAAGGATTTGGAGGGCTTTTTAAAACCTCAAGTTCTTAACTGATTTTGCTTTAGCTTGAGATTGAGGTGGTTGATCCCTTAGGTCCCTTACAGTAGTGTTGCTTAACTTTGATCACTGAATGATGTGAATGAATAGTCTGTCCGGCATATGCAATCAAAGATTATTTGTGTTTTTCTTGCATGATTAAATCTCACAAATCAATTAAACATGGCTGCATTGAGGAGAGAAAGTTATGAAAAATTCCATCTTCAAATGGAAAGTGCAGCACCTTTTTTGTCCTTTCTCATTTTTTCCACTGGACAAATTGTTGAAAATCTTGAATTTTTAGCTGATATAAGAAGTCTAAACCTACACTTATTTTAGGAGCTTGTTTTAAGGCCATGTTTAAATGTTCTTTCTGAAGTTGTAGTTGGGAGATCCATTAAGAAGTCCAAGGCTGGATGTGGCTCTGGAAAGCCTGGTCTAGTGGTTGGCAACCCTGCCTGTGGCAGGGGGGTTGAAACTAGATGATCATTGTGGTCCTTTTCAACCCAGGCCATTCTATGATTCTATGATACTCTCTGCTGAATGGGAACTGCTGGGTGTCATGCCATAATCTGTTCAATTCACCTTCTTGGGCTTCTCACCCTTGTCAAGACGATGGGTGTGTTCGGACCCTGGTTCATTCTCTGGACTAGGGGCACACCTGTGCTTCTTGTTGTTCTCTGGATGATGGGCCCATGGACATTCCTGGGCTTCACAGTGTTCTCTGCGTGATGGGAACGTCTTGATTCCTCACTGTTGTCTTGATGGTAGGCATGTTATTCTCCCCATGTTATTCTCTTGATGGTGGGCATGCCTGGGCCCCACGTCAGTCTCTTGGTGGTGTTTATATATGGCCCCCACACTGTTCTCTGGATGTTGGGCATACTTGTGCCCCACACCATTCTTGTGATGAAGTGCATGCCTGCATCCCATGTCATTCTGGGGCAATGAACTTGATGAGCTGAGTAGGAGTGAGGCAACAAGGACGTACGACAACAGGCAAGATACCCGCTTAAGTGCGTGGTACCTGTTACTGGCTACTCATACAGAGTGTATATGTGAGGATAGGGATGGGGCTTCCCATGTCTTGTTTTTAACTCCTGCCTGAGGGTGCCTTTGATTGGAAAAGATGCTGCTTCTTCCTTGAAATTGTAAAGTGAGTAGGAGAGAAGAAAGAATAGGCTTCCAACAACTGAAACTGCTGCAGTGAGCAAAGATAGCACTTTCCTAAAATATCAATAGTTGTTGAAATCAAAGAACTTACATGTAGCTTAATGGGACTGTTTTCCACCAAATGTTCATTTTCAGTCAGTTTTGCTTCAGAAAAAGTCTCCTACTTCTAAAGTGTTCCAGCTTGTTTGAATCACTCTGTTATCGTAACTTCTTCATTAGTGCACTAATATATGACGTGCTTAATTTCTAGCTTTAACACTGTTGGTTTTTCTTTTTGTTTTACTGCTTAGTTTCAGCCTCATGACCTTTAAGTCTTCTTTGCTTTTTAAATTATTTTTTACTTTTACTAGTGATAGTAAAAGTTGTAGGTACTTTTCCATCACATTCATGAAGATCACAAGTTATCTACTTCCTTAACATAACCATAATGGCTGAACCTTAAAAAGAGGTATGTTAATCAAGACCTAGTTGATTCGGTATTTCTGTCAAAATAATATCTTTGACTGGAACTCCCTTTAGATAACTATGATTAATAATCCATTAGCTTGTAGCATTAGGTGATTAGAGGAGATATGGCACTTTAGACAATGTGCTCAAAAAAACACCTGGTATAAACCAAGACTGAATGAAGGTTTAAGAAGCTATGTTTCTCTACCTTTAAGCAATTGTTTTTAAAAAGCACTGTATTTTAATTATATAATTAAGCAATAAAGATGCACACTACTGGCCGCTACTGGAAAGTAGTTTGGAAGCTAGCCTGATGATGCCTTCTTGTTTGCTTGATGTTGAGAGGTTTTTCAGGTATAGGTGCTCAGCTTGTGTACAGATACAAACACGGTTATAAACATCATAGCCAGGCAGTTGAAAGGATGCACACAGAATATGTTTTGCATAGGCAGCTACTTGAAATATTTTGTGAGTGCTTCTTTTTTTTTTTTTTTTTTCCCACAGGTGCCCTACAGAAAAACAGAAGTCTGGCATTGCTTCCTGTAAGAGCTGAAAGCCTGGAGTAGGAGCCAAAGTTCTAAAATAGAAATGGACAACATAACACAGTTTGTTGGTGATTAACATAAACATTCTGACAAAGCTCCTAATTTAGGTCAGCATATGAGCTAGGAAGCAGTGGAGAAAAACTTGTGGGAGAAAGACCATAAGCTGCTTTTTCCTTAGCAAGCTTTATCGCAGAACTGACTCACTGCCTAAACTGGTTAAACAAGGATGCTCAGGTGTTCAGGAGGCAGATGCCTTTACAGGTATCTGTTTAAGGAAAATCCACACCTTTCATTAAAAAATAAATAAATAAATAAAAAGTGCTGTTCTACATTAATGGGCCAACTCGTCTTATCCAGAAAACTTTGATCAAAAACTCTGGTGGTTCTTCAAAGCTGATCCTAACCACTGTGGGTGAAAAGCCAGAGAAAACTGTGTGAAGGTTTTTGTTACCTCCTGATTTTCCTTGAGCTGGAAATGCTAGAAGAAGGGCTTTACTGTTTCCCATGTTGTTGTATCTCCCGTTTCTCATCACACTTAAGAGACATTCATGAAAAGAGGATTACAGTTCATGATTGTGAAACCTCTTTGTTGATGAGAGAGCAACATTACATGAGCAAAAGGACAGTTTATCTGTAGGTGGTATTACTATGCCTTCTGTGTTTTTCCACCATTAGCATAAACTTGGACTTAGTGGTGAGAAGTTCCTAGCCTGTACTCTTTCGCATAACTGCCCTTATTTTATCTGCACTGCATGGGGGTCAGTGATGTCCATCATTTCACGGGACTTGCCTTCATACTCTGGTTTAAAAGAGGATGTTAGGTAGATTGCAGGAGTGCTTTCTGTTGCCTTTTTCTTAAACGTTGTGTTCTCCACCCCCTGCCTCAGGTACAAACTAATCTGAGAGGAGTGTTGGTTGCTAATAGAGAGGCAAAACCGTACCTGGTGAGCCCCCATCCATAAAGTCAAAGATAGTACTGCTGGCATATAAAGTCAGTCAATTCACAGGGGAGTTTAAGTGCTCTCCACTCATCCAAAACTATCTCAGGAAGTTTTATGAAACTCTGCAAAGCTGTTGTAGGTTTGTAGTGGATGGGAAGATCCAAGAAATTGGGTGGAGTGGTGAGAAAATGTTAAGAATAGCTGGCAATTAATCTTAGCTCTTGGGACTTAGGGACTTTCCAGTGCTGGCAGGTCTCAGTATGTGTGTTGTTATTCAGGCTACATGCCAGGAATGCTTAATGCTGACTGCTGAGTGTGTTAGAGAAGTCATTGTACAGGCACTGTCACTCAAAGGAAGCACGCCACACCATAATCATTGGTTTAACAGTCATTTTACAGACAATGAACACTGGCATTTGGACAGTAAATGGAGCAAACAGTAGAAAAGGGTGGGTAGGTGGGGAAACCTTTGTCTTTTTGGTAGTTAAAACCATTAAATCTGTTAGCATACATTGTCTGTACATGGGTTCTGTGATGCTGTTGCAGTTATAATGACAGTGCTGTGAGAGAGTGCTAGGGCATGTGGGGAAAAACTGATTATTGAAATAACAACAGCCTTTTGTAGAGTAAAACCACTGTATCTGTCCTGTAAGAATGTACTTAAAAATACTGTAGAGCAGGAATACCAGGAATGAGAAAGGGGTAGCAGAAAAGGGGAAGACGTTGTTTAGGGGGAATATAAAGATGCATATTACCATGCAAATTTCAACAAAGTCTGGACCTCAGTCTTTATTTTTTGTAATACATTACTCATTAGCTGTGACAGCTGTGCTGTGCCCTCCCTGTTGCAGTACCTCAGTGTTATGGAATAAGCACAGAGAGCTGGGATGAGTGGTGAGACCAACCAAGAGAGTGAAGAGAAAGGGGTCTCTTCCTTACCCAAGCCAAGAAAAGAGTTATAGCTATGGCAGGCATGTGTACATGTCCATGCTGCTCCTTCAGGTCACTCCTGGCTATCCCCTGCTCATTGCCCCTCGTGTGTCTATCTGAGGAGTTGCCAAGCCCTGCAGCCCCTGGGTCAACCAACCTGTACACTGGCTGGGCTGCCCTGGTGCTCACCAGCAAAGCTGGCACTCCCTGGTACCTTGCCTCTGCCACATCCCACCTTTCACCCTTCAGCCATCCCAGTATGCTGAGGCAGCTCCAGGAGAAAAGAAGAGGCAGGAGGCAGAAAAGCAAACACACTGCAGCAAGCAGCCGCCTCTCAGTGGTTACTGTGGAGCCAGTCAGTCACCTTATCTTTGGAATTTGACTTGCAGATTATCAGCTAGTCACTGCCTTAGATGTGCAGGACAGGATCACTGCCACACTTTGTCACGGGCCTTGAGGGAACACACAGAGTGCTCAAGGACTCTTTGAGGAGAGCCTCAATTAATTAATTAATTAATCATTATGATGAAAAAGACTTCTGTAAAGTCTTGCTGATCATTATGGATTATTTTTACATTCTGGTGCTGGTTGCACCAGCTCTTTATCATCAGACCTCCCACATCTATCTTTCTGGCCAGCATCCTTTTTCCCATGCAATACATACTGCTACAAAGTAAATGTAGTTTTCTGTCTGATATTTCTGCTCCTCCCACTATGGCTGCAGCCTTATTCTAGTGACTTCAGGAAGTTCAACCATGTCCTTAGTTTATTCAAGGAATGTTAGTGATAAAGTATAGGTAAAGAATATAAAGGATGTGCCAGACTCGGTTTGGGTAGCTCAAGTTTGTGACTCATGGCAGTAGAAGTCATTTCAGGAGTTATATTAATGGTGCTTTTCACTCCATCCTCTTTTGTTCAAGACATCCTTTCCCCTCGTTCCACTGGTAATGAGGTTTCCTCCTCTGCTTTCCAATGGTAACATGGTGCCCATGATCAATGTGATGGCTTACTTCCCAAGGACAACATAAGATATCTTGTACTGAAGGAAGGCTGCCTCTAGCTTGGAGAACTGCCAGCCTTTGTCTTCTGAACAGTATCTTTTTTTTATCCACCATTGGAATTCAATCTTTTGACTGCTTTCTTCTCTCAAAGAGAACCCATTTCTGCCTTGAAAAATATCAGCAAACTAGAACTAGTGGAGAAATTTTCAGACAGGTACGTAGATGTGGCCACTGCGAGTGGCCTATCTGAAACTGCAGGCCTGTGCATATCACGTGGGTGTATTGATGCAGGCATTGCTTCTGCATTCACCACACAAAGCTTATTCACAGCGTGCTTACTCTGTGGGAGGTAATCTCAAATGTGAATTGTCTGGAATGCCCGTTATGTGGAGCCTTCATGGAGGTCCCAGAGGGGACAGAATGCTGCTGAGGTTTAATCTGCCAGTAGAGCAGTGGAGGCCTCTCTATTGTCACTATGGGTGGATGTATTTTGTCTTCTAGGTCTCATCAGTGCATGAGGAAACCAGATCTAGCAAGAAGAATGGTATGGGAGAAGCTTAGGGTAAGAAAAAAGGGTGATCAACAGACTAAGAAGAGATTGGAGCAAACAGTCAATGCACAAAGCCTCCAAACTGAGATCTAGATACTGAACTGAGTGAAGGAATGAACAAAGTGATCACAGGTAGTGAGAGTGGCAAACATCTAAATGTGTCTAAATAAGCTTAAACCCCTCCTGTGCTAGCACTGCCCACCTCTAAGTATCTAACTTTCCAGTGCAGGACTGAATTGGATTGAAAGTCCTTTGGCCAGAGATCATCACTGAAAGTAAAGGTGTAAAACCACAAAGGGACATGGGTGTACTTCATAGATAATGTTAAAACATTATAAAGGCTTAGTGCCTTCAAAAGAAGCAGTTACCTTGCCACCGCCTCCTTTGCTTCTTAAGTGAAGGAGTGCAGGGATTTATACTAGCAGAAAAATACCCTTTGAAGGTCTTTGTCTCTTCAGAAGTTTGCACACTGCTAGGAGCAAGAGGTTGGAGAATTAGGTCAAGAAAGAGAAACCTTTGCTTTACATATTGGTCTGTTGTGGGAAGAGCTAAATGTATCATGTAGGCATGAAAACTCCATTTGATATAATCAAAACTCACAAAACTGTGTCCTGTAGAGGCACTAGAGGAATACTAGCCTCAACATACTCATTAATCTGAGAGATGGAGCTTTACTGTTGAAGGGTTGGAGGCTTGGCTTCAAAACCAAGGCCTGAAGCAAGGTGTGTAACACAGGGAAGAGAAGGGCTGTACAGGAGGGCTGAATACCAAGAGTTAAATGTTGTAATAGGAGTGTTTTTAATGTCAAAGAAGTCCTTTTTTAGGTTTCACTGTGTTTACACATGACTAATTTGTAGAACTGATTTTAACTTGTGATACGTAGATAGCTCCAAAGCAGTCATAAAAGCATATAAAGTAATTTATAGAGAATGTATATATACATTACATAGAAAAAAATAACTGTGGTATATAAAATGTTATTTGAATGCTTATGTAAAGCTGACATCTGGTGTCATCATCGAGACAAGATGTTAGAGAGTGATAAGAAAGACAGTGATGTTACTAATGCTATTGACTAGCAAGAATAAGTAGCAGGAATTCATCCCTTTTGTGTCATCAAAGTCTAAACACGTGGTTAAAGCCAGAAAAGAGTACTTGTGTCAGGGAAGAACAGAAGGGAATGTTGATTTTCTTTAATATTTGTTATGTTGAGTTTTTTGCCTTTTATTTTCTTACAAAGAGGTCAGTTTGTTTAGCATTGAGGCTGAAATTGCCTGTAATTTCCATGGGCAGCAAATTTTGCATTTGCAGTACAACTAGTAATATTTTCCCAACGACATGCTTGTGAACACAAAAACTCAGAGAAGCTAACTTCTGGGATGCATCGTGATAGGTAAATGGAATTGGTGTTCGGAATTCAGTTACACACAGCAGTGCCCTGCGGCCCTTATGAGAAAACCCTAGCATTCTGTGTTACATGTACAGACAGTGTAATGCTATCAGAAGAGATTCCACAAGTGCACGCGGTAGGTGGGACTCACCCCAAGCTGAGGGTATCTTTTAAATTAACTGCTGTTTCTGTGCCATTATATATGACCCGCTCAAGGATGCCTTCAGCTTTAAGTGTCCTGCTGAGTAATCATAAAGGAGGAGGGAGTAGCATTGTTGAGGACAGGAGGTTAAGAAGTAACCTGACCAGGGAAGAAGCCAAACTAAACAAAGGTTCAGATCTATAGCTGAAAATAGTATAACTTACCATTTTCCTCTGCCAGTGGCTGACTCATCACTTTTTTTTTCTTTAAAACCACAGCGAATCATTCCCAAAAATGGAAGTGTAACCCTCTGTTTTCTACACTTCTGTCCCTCCCCTCATCTGGGGAAAACCTGCTTTTTTCATGCTGCATTTCTCATGGCACATTTGGCTGGAGGGTTTCAACACAACTTTTCTGCTGGGGGCTATTTGTTTTATCTTGCATTTTGTGGTAGATAACAGACCTATATGCTGCATAGATTAGACTAGGCAAATTTTGCCACAGATTTCTTTAGGCACAGATAAAATGCCTTAGTCTCCCCCTCATGTCTGCACTTGAAGCAAAATTGTAAAATGTCATGATGTTAATGGGAATGCTGAATGATTTCTGTGTTTCCTTTACTCCTCAGCTGGCCACTTGTGTACACTAATGAGACATTAATATTAAAGGTGGAATTTGGAGCAGAGCAGAGGCCAACCTAATAAATCTGCTGTTAGCTGGGGCTCTACAGTGATGTTGCTGTACCCTGGGGAGGAAGAGGGAGCAGCTGAGCATTGGGCCTGAGGGACAGAAAAGGAAACCATCCAGGGGAAGGCACAGAGACAGGATCTTGGTTGCTGAGGGCTGGAGGCAAAAAAAAAAAAAGGCTTCTGAGGGAGCACTGGGGGCAAGAGGATGTGCAAACTTCTCTGTCAGGAGGTGGCTGGGTTGCAGTAAGAGACTGAGTACCTTGGAAATTAACGGATCTTTATACTTAAAAGAAATAACAGAGACTGTATTAATAAATAAATTAGGAGGAGAAAGGAAGGGGTTGCTACTTAAAGCTCTTCTTCAGAATTTCCTTTAGAAGGTTGCCTGCATTTCAAAGCCTTTTCCAGAAAGACAAAGCAATCCATTCATCTTCTTCATCTAGTATAGCAGAGATTTTCTCCTGACCAAGCTCTAGCCCTTCTTCAAGCAAGGGGCAGGACCAGCTGACTCTGGGAGGTCTCTGCAAACATGACTGGTAATTCCATGATCTTGAGCACTGAGAGTAAAGTCTCCGCTCTGTTCACACCAATGAGAAAGTTACCTGCTCTAGCACGGGAGTTGGACTCAATGATCTTTTGAGGTCCCTGCCAACCCTTGCAATTTTCTGATTCCCCTCTGTTATCAGTGAAGCTGGAGTCTTAACCTGAAAGGGAACTAATTTCAGAAAGTCATGGCCGATAGAGGAAAAGCAATTTATACGTGAAGGTCTATGTAACTTACAAGTTTGAATTTGGTGGATGTAATCTACTATGGCTTGTTTGCCAAGTTAGAGCTGTTTGACCCCTGTGAAACAGATGGATGATGTGCATACCTGCTTCCCGCTAAGCAGAAGTTCTTACCCATACAGCACTGCCCTGGTTTCAGCTGAGATAGAGTTAAATTTCTTCCTGTTGTGATGCTGTGTTTTAGCCTTAAGAGAAAAACAACGTTGATATCACACCAGTGTTTCTAGTTGTTGCTGAGCAGTGCTGTAGAGAGCCAAGGATGTTTCAGTTTTTCAGCTTCTTGTACTGTCCTGCCAGCAGTGGGTACTGGGGGTCACAAGAAGCTGTGAGGGGACAGAACCAGGATAGCTGACTTAAACTGGCCCAAGGGACATTCCATGCCATATGACATCACGCAAAAACTTTAAAAAACTGTGGGGAATTGGCCAGGGGGATAGCTGCTTCTTGCGGACTGGCTGGGGATCAGTCAGTGGTTGGTGAGCAATTGCATTGTGCATCATGTGTGTGGCAAATATATACATATATAATTATTATAATTACTATTATTTTTCCCTTCCTCTTCTGACTTCTTAAATAGTTTTTACCTCAACCCATGAATTTTCCAGTTCTTTTTTCCTTCCCAATTCTCTTCCCCATCGCACTGGATGGGGGGAGTGAATGAATGTCTGTGTGCTGCTGAGCTGCTGCTGGGTTAAACCACAATAAGCACTTATTTAGAGACTGGTTGATAACTCACCAGCAGAGCCAAAGATTTGAGTTGTCATTGTGACATGTTGGCCTCTCCACTTGTTCATATTCCTTCCTACTATGCGAAAGAGTAAAGAATGCTTTAAGGAGGTAGATAATCACTGTTACATACTTCACTCGCCTCCAGGGCAGGCAGGTGAGCAGGTCGGAGCTAGCTGTGTCTGTTCCACCCGTAAAGAGAGAGGTTTGGTCTTAAGAGCTGCAAGTCTGGTGCTGTCATGAGCATCAAATCCACACAAGTGTGAAAGAAAAAGACTGCTGGAAGAGATCAGTCATTCTCCAGAAGGGCCACTGGCTTGGACTTAAAACCCTAAGTCAGAACATATAAATCTGTAGAAGTGCAAAGTTATAGAGCAGCTCTGAAACTATGATGAATTGGAGACTTTGTGGATGCCAAAATCTTCTCTGAAAAGTCACTTGCAGGCACTAAGTTTTAGTATCCCTCTCTCACTCAGTGGTTGGGTTTTTTTGTGTCTTCAGTAAGAAGGTCATGATTTGTAGCTATTCAGAGTAGTATGTTTTCCTGAAGTTGTTTAATACCAATTATTTCTCCTCAATCACATTCAAAAGAGACTTTGTAGAGGGAGGACTAGCAAATCTCTGGAAAGCAGATCTGAACAGCTGCACCTCATCACTGTGAAAGATTAAGAAGGGCTGAAGCCTCAGGCTTTTGGCTGAAGTCGGCCAAAGTAAATATGAAGTGGAATCTTTAGGGGTTGTGATGAAACTAAAAGTAGCAAAGAAGTAAAGCAGTCAAATACATTCAAATCACTGGTTGAACCAGATATTTGCATTTCCTAAACCAGACTGGGTTAAGTCAGACCATCATCTGTTCTGGACAAATAAGATCTTACATAAATGGGATTATTTATATTAGAAATTATTCTTTAATGCGAGTGGAGCTATTACAATCAAGTCCTATGTTTGTTATATCCCTGTTTTAGTTGTTGGGGTTTTTTTTGCTCATCTAGACTTGGAGTTTCCTGGAAAAGAATATCCTTTAAAATGTATAAAGTACAATTGATAGTGATTCCTCATAATCATATGTCACTTACTTATACTAAAGAATTTAAATGTCAAAAGGAAACATTATGATCTTTATAGGACTATTCCTCTTCATATGGTTTGCACTGAATTTAGATAAAGAGCATACATTCCCATGAAATACTTTAACTGAGCCCAAATTAGCGTTTCATTTGGCCAGCTCTACTCTAAAGAGGCTTAGCAAATTCAAGTCACTGGAATAAGCAGAACTGTGGTTCTGATGTTTCCTACTGATTTTTTTTATCAAAAATAAAAGTCTGCTGCATGTTACATCGTTGGTGTTTATGCATTCTATTCCATTTGGGAGGAAAGATTGTACTATGGGAAATATCTCTTCAGCTGAGATAGCAATGGGTTTGCCTGGAGTTTGAGAAGAATTTCTACTCTCCAAGCTGCTTTCAGTGCCAAAGCTCAAGTACTGGGAGTAGCTTTCCTTCATCATCTTGGCTGGGCAGACATACCTGGAACTTCAGGGGGTCACATCCCAGGTAGAACTGTGCTCAGCTGCTAGATCAGCTAGAGGCAGCACAGGCCACCTTTCATCAATTAGCCTTTAAGAAGGTGGCATAGGCAGCCCTGGTAGAATGGCTCAAGGGGCTGAGCACCACAAGAGGTGGAGCTCCATTAGCTTTCCCCACTGGAAGTGGATTAGAACAGCCTGAGGACCTTTGCTTTCTGCAGCAGCAGCAGAAGCAGCAGCAGGAGCACACTGTGAGAATTAGCAGTGCTTTGGCAAAAGCTTGTGTCTCTAGTGGGGCTAGCAAGACAACCAGTCCCCATCCCCATGTCCCCCTGTCTCCATCCCCACATCCTCAAGTCCTCATCCTCACAACCCCATGTTCCCCATCTCATTTTGGGAAATGTATGCAAATTTTAAAATTGTTGATTTTCTCAGACTACTAGAAGCATGTAAAGTCAGAGCAGTTATTTCATCAAAAACTTGACTGCTGACAATAAAAAAGACAGCATTCTTTTTTTTTTTTTTTTGCCTCAATAATGCTGTAATAAATACCTGGGTTTAGCTTATCCTTTATATTGCTACATACGTGTTGTTATATACCCTTTACAGTACAGTTCTTTGTTGCTCAACAACATTTGTACATGTATTTATTTACCATCATTTTTACATTGCTGCTGCATTCCTTCTAGGGAAGGAATGAACCCATTTGCTGAGGACTATGTATTTTGTGTCCCATTGAGCTGTAGCACCTATAGTTATTTCTGGCCTCCTTGTACTTACATGTCCTCTTTGTCAGACATGTGTGCTTGAGTTATGATCGCCTTGCTGCATTCCAGCTATTATGAAGCTGCTCTTGACTGATTCTCCAAGAACTGCCATTAAATCTCTCCTGATCTTACGTTTCATTTTTCAAACCACATGGGAAGACAAAGTGTGTTCTTTTTACTATTCATAGTTGATCACACTGCTTAGGAACAATGCATGTCAGCTTTAGGCTTAATGTGCTAAATAACATTACTTAATAAACACTTAGCTATTTTGTCCGAACAAACTTCTTCATCAAAATATTGAAAAGTTTATTGTACCACTGGGACAGTTCTGCCGTAGTCAGTTTTACTCCTCTCTCTTCTTTCATTTGTGCTTTAGGAAAGAAAAAAATATAGTCATTTTTATCACTCAAATATTTGTTCTGGAGCCTGGAGAAGAGAAATAGTTACACATAATGTAAATGATATCTTTAAAAAAAAAACAGCAATCTTGCAGACAGTGTTATATTAACCCTTCAGCAACACCTATCAGTCCTTTGGCTGTTGACAAACAATGCCAATTAACATCAGCAAGATAGTTAACTACAGCTCCAGGCAGTATTTCATCCAGTCTATTGCCAGTTGAAGGCTTTCTTCTCTTTACCTCTTTACAGCCTGAAAGTGCCAAATTTAACATGTACAAACTGTGGAGTTTGAAATTCAGTGAGAAGAGAAAGAAACTACTTGTTTTCTCATTATTAAAACATTTGATGAATAACTATAATAGTGAAGTGGCTTCAGTTTTCTGATAGATTTTTTTTCCCAGTTAACTTGCATATTTCAGGATGCTTTTTTAAAATTCCTTGTCTTCCATATGGCAGATTATTCTTTCTTAATATCTTGTACTTAGAGCAAGGACACTCTGGGGATGGACCTAACTGGTGGTACAAAACCTGGGTAATTAATTACGGTGTTTGCCAAAGAACAGGGAACAAAGGAAAGAAGAATATTACTTCTGGAGATGCAGCAGGCACTTTATTAAGTGATTGTACCAGCTGGAAACAAATTATTGGCTTTATTTTAAACTACAATTTAGAAGCTTAATGCTTTTACTTCAGTGAGAAATGAATATTTAGGAAGATTACAGCTCATGTGTTCTTGTGATTTTTACAGGGGTAAGTTAGCTTCATACAATTACCCATGCTGATGTTGTTTGCATTGGTTTTGATGAGACTCTTAGTACCTGCAAGTCTGAAGTTGACTCCTAACTCTCTTCTGTCCAATACCACAACTAATTTTGGAGTGAGGAAGAGAACATGCACCAGGGGGGCTGTGTTTCTAGTAAATGATTTTCTTGAGCACATTAAAAGGAACCTCGCCAAGAAAATATCACTGTAGCATTTTGAGTCCAGCTGGCACTGTATTGGAGGCTGTCGAGGGAAGGAGAGAACAGCAAAGGCTGAGCCATGTTCATCTGTGGTGTCACTCAGCCAAATTTACCTGCAAGTGAATTTGACTCTCAGTATGCTCTAGAAATTGTTTTAGTCTGGGATTTTGTGGAATAAACAGGCAGTTTGTGTGCACAGTTTCAGTTGTGAATCTTGCACATTCATTTTTTCCATCTGAATCTAGTCCTGAAAGCACTATCAAACATATATTTCAGTTCTCTGGTTCAACTGCTTGGGTGTATAAGCATCCAGAATGTGAACATGCTAATGAGCAACAAAGTCTGGAGAAATCTCTAAGCCTTCATTTCCAAGTTTCCAAGACAGAAATTGATAAGAGATGGTTTAAAGCAAAAGTAGGAAGACTGCAATATAGGACTGTACTTTGGCAGTAGGCCTGATTTCATGGTCTCTACATCAAGAGATGTATCCACATACTGCAGAATGCTGACACAGTATGAGCTCACACTAGCACTTCAAGTCTGTTCCAAAATGTTGAGATGTTGCTATTTCAACTGCTTGCCTTACTGTCAAATCAAGTCGTTATCTGTCCTGCTACAAGCACAAACTCCATGTGCTCTGGCCAATCAAGTGAAAATGTGATCTTGGTCCCATTCCTGAGCTAAATTACATTTGTGTTGCTGAATCAAATTTGTCATGCTGTGTAGTACCATTGCGAGTGTTCCTCTCCCTTCTCCCAGATAAACAAGAAAGCACAAGTCTTAGTATTTTTCCAAAGATTGCTGAACTGTTTTGGCTGGACCACTCACATAAATTCAGTTACATGAAACATAGAAAAGTTCACCAATATTACATGTACAGCTTGAAACGTGCCTGGTGATTCTACCAGCTCCATGTCTCACATAACAACTCAGTCCCCCAGTATAGATTTTATGGGTATCCATGATTAGCAGGTAGGTGACAAGGCACTTGTCTTGCTTTAAAATTTGGTGTTTAGTAAACTCTGTCATATATGTAACCTTAATTTCTACAAATTAAGTGCGGCTATTTGGTGGAAGAAACTAATCTGTTTCTCTAGGCTTTTAGACATTTTTTTAGTCTTCGCTGAAGAAATCAAATTAGAACCTCGTCTAACTCTGTGTGACATTGCCTTTGTGGGAACTTGATACGAAAAATGGTACTATCTGCAGTAAAAGCGTCTGTTTTATACCTGATTTGCATATACCTAAGATGCATACAATATCTGCAGCACAGTGCTATAGCCTCCTGGCAGCCTCTGAGAAACAAGCTGTCCCTCTACCTACTCAGTAGGGTAATGCTGAAAATGTTGCCAGGATGCAGCCGCCTACCTCCAATCATTGCTAGAGGCACTTCAGCAGCAAGGCCTATTTGTGCAGTAAAAACTGTGTGGAAAATGTTGGTGAACTTTAAAGGCAAGAAGCACTGACTCCCCTAGGAAAAGCAGAAATAGGATCAGAGAAGATAATCAGAACCTGAGGGCTTCAGGAGGACAAACAGGTGTTGTCTCAGCTATGTTGCCTCCCACTTTGCATCTTAGTGTGAAGGATATGTTTTCTTTGACATTCAGGACTTCTGCTTCAGGACTTTTTTTTTTTTAATTGAAGGTTGAGTCTTAATGCATGAGCTAAAAAGCCATCTGTGTGCTTTTTTTTTTTTCCCCTTTCCCTTTTTCAATGTTACTGTCCCAGTATTACCGATTCTCTGCAGTCCATGGTTATATGAAAAGGCTGGACAAGAAAATAAAAAGCTGGTAATCCCCTTTGGGGAAAAGAAGAGGCAGTCAGTCACCTCAAGGTCATATAAATTACAATGGGCCTATGCAGTGGTGAACGTTGAACTGATTTGTTTCATTAATCAGAACTCATACTGTGTTTGCAAAGAATAATTGACAGCAGAGCTGTGTTACTTGCAAATGCAATATCAACCTCTCTGTTTAATTACACTGAGATTTAAACTCAGAAAATAAGCCTTTGCTTATCCAGTAACAACAGTGCCTCTTTTGTTAACAGAGCAAACTTTTTGCAATGTTACATAGGACAAGTTTTGTATTTTTAGCAGTGAAATAACTACCAAGTTATTGTAACTGTGATCTGGTAGTGGATAATATTATACGCTGAAATGGACCTACATTCTGAGGAGCTCTCTGTGTACACTAGGTGGGGGGAACTAGAAAGAAAATGTCAAATATTATCACAATATTTTCCCAATAAAATGAGTATTTGTGAGGAGAATAGGGAAGATAATTTGGAAGAAAGAGTGTTCAGTATAGGGAATATGTGGTTTTGCATAGGAAAGGCATTAAACCTGGTTGAATATGGAAAATAATCAGAGAGAGAAAAAAACCAGTTGTATACATATTTAAAGGAAGTTATGGATGATGAAATTTTTCTCTGTTGAGATAAATGCAGAAGTTTTTGGTCATGGTCTGACATTTGCATGTTGTGTCTGCCACTTATCCTGCAGATTTCTTACTACCATTGCAGTCCTCAGGCATCTGTATTCACAAGTCTGCAAGCTCTTAGATGAGCTTTGTGCTTTGTTTGCTCAATGCTTAGTATAACGCACTTTAACCAATGAAGCATCCATAAATATTGCTACAACCCACATGTCTATAATGTCCTAGTCTACTCTTTCCATCTTCCTGATGCTAAGTATTATTACTTGTCCTCTGGGAAAATCCCACTGAAATCAATGGATCTACAAAGGTGTTGCTCAGTTTAAGTAAGATAGCAAAAGTATCTTCTCCAGAATTTCATTCTTAATTGAAGGCATCTTGTACAGAAGAAGCATTCAGCTTATGACCTGTGTGATTACTCTGGACTACTAGGATAATTAATACCTCCAGTTCCGATGGCTTACTTTCCACAATCTAATTATACGGATTTCTTCAGTGAAAGTGAACACCTGCCTCTAACCTCCATCACCCTTCCAGGAACTCCTTCCTTCACTGCGTAAGGGACATTCAGCCAGCCATGCTGGGGTGAAGTGAGGGAAAGGTTCAGGCTGGAAGGAGGCAATTCATGTTCCTCATGTAGGTCTCAAGAGCAACTTCAAAGATGGTGGCTAAAAGAAAGAGCATGGATTGCTTATGGCAGTCTTTTCCCTTCTTCTTGGGCAGCTTCTAGATTAGGAGCTGCCTGCATCACCATTTATGAGTGCATGTGCTTGACTGGACCTTCTGACCAAGGCCGATGACCTGGTGGGCATCAGAAACAACATGGCATGCAGGTGCAAGGGCTTCATCATGGGACAAGGGGAGGGCTGTGCTATTGCCTTCTCCATATTCTCAGTGGAATTAAGGGGCATGGCCTAATATTAAGCAGCTTGGTACTACCATCCTACAGAAATAGTTATTTTGACATGATTCTTGGCCTCAGGAATAAGGTTGATGTGAGATTGTTCTACTAGGACTGTTGGTCTTAAATGATAAGATAGCAGTGTCCCTTCTGCAAAGCACTGTAAAAACGGACACAGCCATGGTCTGACACACCTGTCTATCTTCTTAGTCAAGGAGCTCCACAACAAAGGAAGCATTCCACCTCCCACCCAACTGTTTTTTCTTTTCATTTCTTCTGTCTCTGTTACCTCTTTCAGCTGCCCATTTCACTGTAATCCTTCGATTTTGAATTTTCCTGAATAAAAGCACTCTTTGCAAAGGGTTTGTTTGACTGCTCGCTGACTAAGATGATTTTCAGTATGCTTTGTAGCTAAAAATTATTTACCACTCAATACTTGTTTCTTCTTCTCTTTAGAGATTGTATCGGCTAGGAAAAGCAATGCACTTTCTTCCTATTCATAGAAGTTGTTATGTCCTGACGGAAGACATTTTGACCGAAAGTGCTAATAATCTCCATTCTTCCAGTACTGCAGATGTTTTTACTGAAAGCTTAACCAACATCTCCTCCTCTGTTTGCTGTGTTAGGTCACGGTACCACCAGTAATGTCAATGGAGCTTTGGCATTTTTCCAGTATTAGCTGACTGTTCATTTCAGGATTCAGTCTCAGTACCTCTGTATTATTGACCTGAAGCTATTGATTTCTGTAGCTGGAATACTCTCAAGTCACCGAAGGAAAAAATATGATTGCCCTTATAGCAAAAACTATTTGATCCATTTGCAAGCTGCATTATTTTTCGTTTATTTCTTTATTTACTGCAGGAAAATGTCATAAACAGTATCTGTTCATTAGTAGTATCTTGTTCATTATTTTATATCCAGGTACTTACTAAAAAGTAAGAATCAAGATCTTTTTTTCAAAAATGGAAAACTTAGGCACAGATTTATGGCAGATCTCAGTAAGGTTTTACAGAACCTCCTGAACTTCATCCTTCTTCTCATCAGATTGATGCATTCCTCATGTCTGGAGGGATGATCAGAGGCATCTGGAAAAGCTTGTGCGAAAGAGCCGTGTATTCACCCTCCCTCCCACCTGACCTTAAATGGAAAAGGACATCCTTCTAGGCTGTACTGATGAAGAAGAATTGTGCCTTTTTATTTGAAACATAGGAGTTCTTTCTTGCCAAATTTCAGTTGTTCTTGTGTTCTAGTCTTTTATTTTCCTACTTACTTGTAATTGTATCTAACCAGTGACTGATGTTTCTCATGGCTGGAGAGTATTATTAAAGGCACCTGCACATCATATACAGTACAGAATTTCCATTGTTTTTTGCGCATTACGGATTGTTGATGAATTTGTAGCAGTGATTTGGCACAAAAGTAGCAAACTGCATCTGATTTCACTGGCCTTCTCATTTGCACTGTGCCTGCTTCACACTGTTCTGCTAAAAAAGGCCTTAAATGAAGTAAAATTTGTTTGCTAGCTCTATTGCCTCCTGTCACAGTCTAAGGAGATCTAGTGTTGATAAATTTTTTAATTTGTTTTTAGACCAAGAGAGTTTGTGAGATTCTGTACGCTTCGGACACCGTATAAAGTGGGAAATGTTACATTTTGTGACTGTGGGTTTCTTTGGGGTTATTTAGGTCTTTTTTGTTTGTTTGTATTGAGGGGTTTGGGTAGGTTTTTTTGTTGTTTGTTTTCCTAAGTTTCTTAATTATGTGGTTTGGTGGAGCAGCTTCAATGGCTGTGGTTTCAGAAGTCTGGGAAAAATAGGAAGCTGCTGATTTTGCAGATGTGTGTTCGTGTACCTGTAGGACGAAGGGCAGTATTATTTCTTAAAGTATTCCCATCAGCTGAAACATGAAGTTTGCTTTTACGAAAACTGCAAATGTGAAACCTAAATGTCCATTTTAGTCCTTAAAAAAATACTTACTGCTGCCAAACAAAACTGTAAATTTTATTTTGTCTAAACCAAATGAAAAATTCAATCTTCCCGACATGAGACATTATGCTTTTTAATTCTCCTCTAAGGCTTGAAGGCTCTTGCAACTACTTTAATTTCTCCCTCTGGAGCTTGTTATCCACCCGTTAAGTTAAGTAGATTGATACAAACTGTTATTTCCAGATCCCAGTCTTTACTAGTTTTCTTTTTTAATTAACTATTTGTCTTTTTTTCCTTTTTTTTTTTTTTTTTCATATTCCATCCATCTTCCCCCTTATTAGCAAAAAGCAGCGGAAGTAGTCTTTCATTTGCTACATATGTCTGGAACACTGATTTTTTTCATATACTTTATCACTAGGTGCTTCTTGCATGTTTGGATGGAGACATTGTATCTAGTGTAGTTGTGCCAGCTTCCCTGCTAAATATTTGGCAGAGAAAGGTGTAAAACCCTATTCATGAACAGTGAAAATCTAGACCTAGAAGCAAATTCCCCTGGTGACTAGATTTTATATTTTCTCCTCATCCCACTGCTTTTATCTCATCCATGAAGTCTGAGTTCCTTAGGGAAATTCATTTTACTGAAGAAGAATTTCATTGCAGAGAAAGTGATTTTTTAAGATTTCCTGCCTTACAAGAGGCTTGATTTAAAGGGGTGTTCTTGCTCATTCAATATTGTCAAACACTGAATGGGTAATTTGGAAATTAGAAGAACAACTCAGGGGTTAGTGTCTACACCTCAGCTTTGTGGATCTGCCCTGGTTGGTGCAGTTCTGTCCTTCCAGATCTTTGACTTATTGCTGTAGAGGCAGAACAAATGCCCCATTGTCAAAAAGGTGAATAATATTTGTTTTCAACCGTGATCACGATATTTTTGCAGACATCCACACAGATGCACATAACTTATAGTTTTCTTCCCATTAATCTCTTCCCAGTGTCTCTGGCAACTTTTTTGCTTCTCTTTCATTGCTCTGAATTGACATCAAAATGTTTGATTTCTAGGTGTCATCCCACTCCTTACTGTTGGCAATAAAGGCTTACGTTTGAAAATGCTCCTTACAAAAGATCAACATGAAGGTATTTTCTTTTTTTCCAGCAGAATAAAACTTCCTTCCATCCCAGCTGAAAACTGTGTCACTTTTTCAAAAACTCTGCATAGATCTGAGTGAAAAGATGAGAAATGTATACAAGGTGTACCTTTCAAACTTCCAACAAAATGTGACTTTAAAGTTAGTCCCAGCAGCCTGAGTTATAAAAAATGATTTGCAGCTGAAGTGACTGGAGGTCTGCAGAGAATAACTTTGTTCTTATGTTCCAACCAGATTTTCAGACAGATTAAAGGAGATTCCCTTGAGTAACATGCCACATATCACGGCACATTCAACAGATCAGTGGATGCCCTTGATACCACAGATGAAGAAACATTCTCTTTGCTGTACATACTCAGGTATTTGCAGAATTGGGTTCAGCCCAATGCATCTTCTGATGTATTTGTTTCCACTGTGAACTGCACTTCTCTCTATATTGTGTACAAGGTGGGTCATGCAAGAGTAGCAACAATGAGCCTTTGGCACTGGTGAGGCTGACTCAACCAGCACTTGTGAGTTACATTGCTTTTTAAAATAAATTTATAACCAGATAACAAGTCCAGTCACTAGCACTGCTTCCAACTTCAGATGCTGGTTCTTTGATAGATAGTTTTGTAGTGCTGACTTGTTTTGCTTAGTTTGGTTTAAAATAAGCCTTTTTCTGAAATGAATGAGTGAATATGAAATAGAATATAATATGGATTTGACCTCTTTGGCTAAAGTCATCTGTCATTTTTGTTGCTTCTGGCCAGCACAAAAAAAGCTAAGTGAGGACGTATTTATAAACAGAAAGCAAAATGAGTGGCAGCAAGTTTGGCTAGTAGCTAGCTAGCTGTATGACAACAAGAATGAACACTTGTAAAGGTAATGCTTTTATGAAGTCCAACCAGTGTTGTGGGTTTTTGTTTTGTTTTGTTTTAGTTTTGCTTTCTAATAAAATCTAACCAGCTAATGAAATCTTAGCTATGTGACTATAAAAAACTACTCCAAATGAGAGAGAGTTTCCCCCACTTCTAAAATCAAGTATAGGTGGGAGTTGCTATTTTTAGATTTAATTTTAAAAATAATTATGGCTTCTGTTTTAAAAATGTCTTATGTTGGTGTCATGCTCTAATCTTAAAGGGTTGTCTATTCTGCACTATTATAAGGGCCAAGTATATGAAGAGAGAATATGCTATAGTCTCTCCAGGTTTGAATCAACCCTTAGAAAGACACAGTATTGCCAAAATCTAACAAAAGTCTGTTTAGGCCAGTTGCCTTACACTGGCTATTGCTAGGATACGAGTCTTTTGGAGTCCTGATACCCAAAAGGATTATTCACTCTTGGCTTCTCTACATAATGTACAAATAAAAGGGAACTAGAAATCATACCTTGGAAAACTCAGTCAGCCTTTAATGCCTTAAACTTGCCAAGTTTGCCTTACTAAGAAGCAGCTGTTTCATACACTGAAGTAAATAATAAAAAGTAAGTTTTTGAACATAAAGGTAGGGCAAACAGGAGAGAGAGGAGGGATTCACAAGAGAGGTGATTCCCATACATGTAAATGAAGAGGGGCAATTAATTCTCTGGTGTATGGCAAGAATATTTATTATTTTCTTCAACAGGTTGCGTTTAAGATATGTTAGACCATCCTGATAAGGAGAAGCAGATTAGTGAGACTTTCCTGGGTTATGGAGTACTGCAGTGCACGTAACAACCACTGCATGCATTATCATCAGTTTGTATTGTTTCAGGGCACCAGAGTGCACTGCTTTATACTTGTTTTGAAGTAAAATATGCTTTTAGATTGCTCATAGAAGAATCAGTCATGAGTGCAGATATAACAAATATTTTGTGCCTGACAGCTTTTCTCTCCCCAGACTATGGCTGCTGCTCTGGTGCCAGATTGAGTGCATCCACATCTTTCCCCAAGGCCCTTCTCAATGTAGTCAGCAGCAGTGAAATGAGTGTGTTGTCAATATGTTGGTGGGTCAGTTAGCAGCTGGGGGGCTGTAACCTGGCTAGGCCATGGAGGTGGGCACACAGTGCTGCCTCAAGCTGAGGACTGACCAAACCTCACAGCTTGGCATGTGGTTCCATGTGCAAGAGTGCTTCAGAAGCACCCCTCTGCTTCAGAAGGCCACTTGTGGGAGAAGGGGGATTCCCCCAAGGACAAACCTTGGTGGCCACTTGAGAATGTAATACTCTCTACTGAAAGTACAAGTGGATCACAATTGTTCCTGAAAGGACGAAGGGATCTTCTCTCTTCTGGGGAAGGTGGATGGCAGAAGCAGTGTTCTCTGATGTTGTCACAGCCTGTTACGTCAGCTGTGGAGGTGCCCAGACTGCTGGATCGATAAGTAGCTGGAAAATATATAGCTGTTTCAGAGGCAGAGACTTGCAAATAAACTGTTTCTACTATTTTAAAGTCAAACTGTCTTTGAATCTTCTGTTTTCTTCCCACAGTTGTTTGCTTCCAAGGATACTGCTTACAAGACATGTCAACTGGAGGGAATTACATTAGCAAAATGGGAAATCCATACAGTTAGCTGTGCTGTGGTTGACTGGTTTTTATTCTTGGCTTACAGTGTAGTGATATTCAAACTGTCAGCCACATCTAAGTTGGATTTAAACAAATGTGAGTCCAAACTGGCATGTGAAATTCAATTAAATCACCACATCAACTTCTGTATTTGCGTTCTGAGGATTGAGACTTAAAATAAGTGTTAACGCTATGAATTATTCACAATGACGGAATTTCTGGGGTCAGTTTCCTGGTGGAAGGTAATCAACAAAGATACAAATGTAATGAAGCCTTGTTTTGAAATGCAGTGCAGGTGCAATATCCAGCAGAACAATAAGTTAATCAATGAACTAATTTGATAGTTCGAATTCTGAGTACAGGCTACTCACTGGGCATATATAATGTAGTTTGAAAGACAGTGTGAATTATTAATAACATAACTAGATTGAATGTCTCTATCCATTCACTCATCCTGCAAGTAGGGGCCTTACTCCTAAATATTTAACAATAGTTATAACAACTAACCTATTTTCTTCCTTTCCAGCCTGTAGGAATTACTTCATTCACTTGTGACAGTTTTATTTGCATATATAAATGTGTTCAAGTGAATCTAAGCTGGAGAAATACACATCAGTCAGTGCTGCAGATGAACTGGTTGCTGCTTGGTGGCATCCACTGCTCTTAGAGATAACACAAGGCAAGACCAGATTCTGCATAGGCTCTGTCTGCTTCATGTTTTACGTTTGTTAATGGGCTGTTTATTGTATAGATGTTGTGGTAGATCATGGCCATGATGTTGTTCAGACAAGTCTGGCCCAAAATATCATTGTGGAACCTCTGACTCCATTACAGTGGTGGAGAGTAGAAGGAAGTTAAGGTAAGTGGAAGATGTTGCCCCAGTTATATGGCTTCATATATAATGAGCGCAGGTGAAACTGCTTTCCTACTTCTTTTGGCATGACGAGTCCTGCTTGTGACTGTCAGTTCTTGGGTCAGGGTTGTCTCTTTAGGTTCATTACTGCATCCACAGAAGCCTATAAAACATTTTGTGAGCCCAAGACTGCCAGAGTTATTAAGATATCTTCTTTTGCCAAGATAGGAGTCAGGATCAGCTAGCCAAGACACTTGTTCCCTCTGAAATTCATGGCAAAGAAGGGTGGCACTGCAGCAGTAAAGCTTAAGAGTTTACAGATGAGTAAAATGAGTCATTGTCTGACTGGTAGGCCAAAAATCTATACCTTACAGTGATTAAGAAGTTCTTGAAATGAAGAGAGAATGTGGCCCCTTTTCTTTCTCTTATATTTTTTCTTTGCTCTGTTCTTCTGAACAACAAGTGTTACCTACTTGAGTAGTCTTTTACTTGGAAAACAATTCTGTGTCCATACTATTATGAAGAAAAATATTGTCTCTGATTGATTGTCTTCTTTGCTTATCTTTCTTTATTCTCTTTGCAACACTAGGATTGTCATTCACCTGCTGTCCTCTAAACCTCAATTTGATGCTCTCCATCTCTTCTTTCCTTAGTTTTCTTGTATTTCATTCTTGGTAGACTATTCCCAGAATAAATTTTTCTGACTGCTTTGATATTTTGGAGTCTAACATGGCAGAAATATACCTGTTGAAGGTTAGAAAAACATTAAGTGAACAAGTCAAAGTTTCTGCTAAGACAAGGTGAATGACAGTTGAAAAGTGATGCTGGTGGTTCAGTCTACATGGGCTAAAACTCTGAATCTTTGGGCTATGTCTAAATACAACTGACCCTTCTTTCATAATCACTAACTTTTACATAGTAATCTATTTTTCCAAACTCACACTACATGATCTGGACCTTTCAAATTTGCAGTCTTCAGGAAAATGTAAGTTCAGTTTTAACAAGCTTCTCAGCTTCTTACATCATCATATGGGAAATTGTATTTGTCATAATATACCGGGAACCTGTAAAGATAAATTGGTTGTATTTCATCACAAAATGATTAAGATAGATTAATTGTGCTGGCTTTTGTCAGGTAAACATTGTACAAAGGTCTACTTTGGCTCTTGCAATGTTTTTAGCCAGTCAGTTTTGATATTCCTTTCTTTCCATGAATAAAATCATTTGTGCCTCTTTAGGTGCACAGGTCATTTTGCACATTGGGTGTAGCTCCTAAAATGAGCCAGAGAGGAGGGGACATAGGCATGGGGGAACAGCTTCAGGAACTGTTAGGGAACCACTCCCAGCTTGTTAAAAAATTATTTCCATGTGAGCTAATACTATTCCTAAAGCTCTTAGTGGAAACAGAGTTCAATATTATCTAGCTACATCTGGAAAGGCTCTATTTGTCAGAATGTAATTTTTATAACATGGCTATTCTAGAAACAAAGTGAAAGCTCTGGTTAGCTTTCCATCTAGTTCCCTGAATGCTCCTATAGCTTTCATAGAGATATTTTTTTTTCAGCTGTGCCAGTATCTGGATTGTATGAACAAACCAAAGATTTAGATACAGCTGTGCATGCCTTGCAATTTTTAATGAGTTTTCTGAATAACTGTCATGAGTATGTTATTTGCATGAACAGTTTATGTTTATGCATGTATATTACACTAAATGTGTTTTATGGAAAGCATCATCAGAGTACTGAATGCATATATACTTCATATAAAACCTTTTCTTTGGTCGCTTTTGACTGCACATCAATACAGCTTGAACTAGCCCTCGAGAGTTTATGAGTATCTGACAGACAGTACAGAGGCCTTTGTTATTAACACAGTGTATGTATGTGTTTGTGTATATGTATGCTGCTCAGCACAGGCAGTGATTACAGCGAGGAGCTGAGAACAATCAAATTTCACTGAAATTATTGATTGTTTGAAAATAAATTTTCCATTCTAACACTTGTTCTTGTATTAGAAAGTCTGAAAAGAGCTAAAGGATAGGTGGAAAAATGTGTGTGGTTTGTTGTTGTTTGACTGTTTAATTATTATTATTGTTTTAGGTTTTTTTTATTTTTGTTATCGCTTGTTTTTGCTTGTTGGCAATATCCATGATTTTTGAAATATCAGGAAAACTGCAATCTGCCTTTTCTGCTTTTTTTTTTTTTTGTTTTTCTGAAGGATCTTCTGAATTTCTAACTGGTATCTACTGTGAGTATAGTTACCCTTTTTTCAATCTGCTTAAAACAGGTACCTGTTTCTCTAAATGCCTTCTTGCAGTCTCCTGTGACATGCCAGTTGTCCCCCTGTAGGTCTCCACATATTGTGGAATTTTCCAGTGCAGATAGGGCTGTTGTTTTGAATGTAAAATAGTCTGGGGAAAAACACACCCCATTTTCAGTGGCTTTTCTCCATGATGAATTAATTCACAGAGGAGAGCATGCTTGTGCTTTTCCATTCCTATTCTAAGGCATTAAATACAACCTTCAGTGCCAACAGTCAAAAGCCCCATGTTTTGGATAGGTGTAACACTTTTAGAAAGCACATTTTAGAAATGCTCTCTGCTATAGGCCGAGATCTTTTCCCATTTTTGTTGTGTGAATATCAGCTATGTTTTATTTTAATGTCTCTAATCAGTGAATCTCCCTGAATATAGTTTATGTGCTAAGCAGCTTATTTACATATACTATACTGTTAGATTAGGTAGCCAACGAGCCTTCTGGTTCCAGAAACTTTGTAGATGGCTCTGTGTAGAAGTAATAGTGCAAATATAACCTCAAGTAGGAATGAGACTCATTGTTTCATTTAGGTACTGTTCTAAAGTACTGGATGATTGACCTATAAAATGTGGCAAAGCCACTACTTTGTCTCAAATTGTGCCCTTCTCTGCTTCTACCTGAAGTCAGTTACAACTTTTAGATAAAATAATTGACCTATGGGATGCAAAAAACAGAGGGGAATTCATTTTCTAGCAGGTGTATGCTTTCTGAACACCTCAGTAAATCCTCCAATGTTAGTAAAACTGCTTTTAATTGAGCACTAGGTTAGAAAAAGGAAAACTGTGTTTGGAGAGAACAGAGAAGAGAGAAACACATTTCAAGCATTTACATTCTTTTCCTTGCTATGCATAATTTGTAGGAATCTGTAGGAAAAATATAGCAGCATATTGTTCATTCCTTCCTTCCTTCTCCCCAGAATTAGAGCAGAAGATAGGATTCTGCTAACCACTAATTGCCTGGGATTCTGTGATTTCCTCTGATTCAATGCTCTGGCCTACACAGGACTGATATGCAGCTGAAGACACTGGCAGACATAAGAGACAAAAGAGAGAATTTATCATGAAGATGGTGAACATGCAGGCAAGATCACCTTGCAAGCATTAACTGGTATTTTTACTGGTCTGCTGAAAAGGTCAGACTGGTGGGATTCTTAACAATAGCAACAAAGTAATCCAATCAACTAAGTGAAAGAAAAAAAAAAACAAAGAAAAAAGAAAAAAAAAAACATATTATGAGACAAAGGAGCCCATAGTAAGGGCTAGATACTGTGATCCATGATCAGGTTATGCAAGCAGGGTCATCAAAGGTGGATTAGGCCAGCCTAGGGTAGTACCAAAATGGAGAACCTAACATTACAACTAAATTTAATTCTGTCTAAACATTTGGAAATATAGACAATATATCTCTCTGGCTCTTTGTGTGTGTACATGTTGTAACCTCAGGCCAGCACTTGATTGCACTGAAGAGCCCTTTGCTCACAGATGTCCTTCTGTCATGAAGAGTACCATTTTAGTATGTGCACACTGTGACTTCTGAAGACACAGCTACCAGAGTCAAATCCTTGATTAATTTCCTTTGAAGATGGAGCCTTTTTTTCTGTGATAGTCTTCAGTAGAGAGGGATAACTTAGTTTAGCTTTCACTTATGGCCTTCAAAAACATTGTTTCTGCATCAAACGCTTAATGACCGTAGTACCATCCCATCACTGAGGTTCATTATTAGAATTGAAACACAGAGAACAAAAAAGCAAATTGCTCGTCCCACTCTAATTTTCTGCTTTCTGTTTGCACCATTACTTTCTGGCAATCTTGATGCACCAAGTGTACCTTGTCTTTGTTTTCATATTTGTGATTCCTTTTACCATGCTCTCAACAGTATCAGGAAAGTAGCCTGTTTTCTTTTAGCATGTTCAGCTACTGGTCTAACAAAATATGAAGTCACTCTAAAGTTTAATTTTGAAATAGAGTCGATTTTCTAGACAAAAAAAAAAAAAAAAAAAAAAAGTGGTTATGCTCTCCTTTCCATGACTGCTTTCTGTAATGCTTCCAGGTTTGTGCCATTTAAATGTTTTAAGAGAAAGCAACATGATTTTCTTTCAGCACTCTGACTTTTGTACAAACATTGTTCATCTGTTTAAACTACCATGAAGAAGCTGTGATTTCAAAGAAGAAAGATACCCCAGGAGGCTGGAAGTGGAGAGAACCATGTGTCATTTCTGTTTCCTTGCAGGAAAGCCTTTCTGAGCTGAGGTGTAGCCAGAAGACTTCAGCCCACACAAAGGCTTAGGCAGTAATGCAGAAGAGTCTGTGTAAACTTTTTGCTCCAGTTAAAATCTCCTGGCAATACTAGTCATAGACATATTCAGATTCAACACATAACTCCAGAACATGGGCCACCAATAAAAAGCCAGAGTTTTGCTACCTGATATTCAGTTTGGACACAAGTAACTCCTTTAAAGAGCCTAGTACTCAGTCGTGATTTAGAGCTCAGTTTCTTACTCAGGTATATGTGATTAACAGAGAAATACCTTCATTCTCTAGCTAAATGATAGTTCTTAAAGGGCAGTTCTAGTTAAATGGACAGTTCTTTACAGCCATGAGTGGAATTTTGCATAAGGAGAGGGTATAAAGACTCTTTCAGTTTTCCATTAATCATAGTATCTTAGAGTCATAGAATGGCTTGGGTTGGAAGGGACCTTAGAGATCTTCTAATTCCAACCTCCTGCTATGGGCAGGGTTGCCACCCAGCAGATCAGGCTGCCCAGGACCCCATCCAGCCTGGCCTTGAGCACCTTCAGGGATGTGGCAACTACAGTCTCTCTGGGCAAACTCTTTAGCACCTCACCATCCTCTGAGAAAAGAATTTCTTCCTAACATCTAACCTAAATCTCCCCTATTTTAGTTTAAATCCATTTCCACTTCTCTGTCACTATCATCAGACCACATAAAAAGTTGGATTTCCTTAAGTTTATAAGCTCCCCTCAAGTACTGGAAGAAAACCATGCAGTGATATTCAGTGGGGAAAACACAACAGATCCTAGCAGAAATGAAAATATGAAGAAGTCCCTTTAAGAACATCAACAAAAAATTAGTATCACGTATGTACCAAGACATGTTTTGTCACAGCTCTGTCATTATCACCTCTGTTATGATTAGAGGCTAATTTGCATATGCAGATAATATAGTCGTGTCAACAAGCTTTTACAGTATTATGACTATTTATTAATCTTTTACCTAAAGTGCTTGTGGAATGGTGCTTCTGCAGGCTTCAAGGCTATTTCTCCTGTTATGGTTTGGCATGGATCTTAAAGGGAAGAGGAAACATCAAAAAAGCAGCATGTGAAAAATGCAAATTTCTGGGGGAAATAGCAACATAAGAATCTCTGTGACAGCAGATTCCTTACTGGAACTGAGTTAGCCCCATCTGTGCAGGCAGGCAGTTCACTGGAATGTAGGAGAAATAGTGAGGACAGGAGTTCTTCAGGCTGGTGATGGCAGGTTCAACACATCTGATGTTCCTGTTGATGTCAGTATTTTTCAGCCTAAGGGAAAATACAGCCTGATGCAAACTGCATTAACTGTGAGGCACTCAAATGGGAAGCATTTTTATGATCAGTCTATTTCATGGAATGAAAGGAGAAAAATTACTGTGACATGCAGGGGTATATGTTTTAATTGCTCGTCATAACAATTCTTTTCTTCAGCAAGATCTCTCTTTTCCCTTACCTCCTCACCCTATGAAATGATCTTATCAATATGGAGAGAGCAACCATGAGGAATCTGTAATGAAAAAGTGCTGTTGCCATGGCATAGAGAGAGTTCTGGTCTTATATTGAAAGAATTTCTTAGTCCTCATTTGCTTTCCGTGACCTCTAAACAGATATATCAATCGTTTGGATTCAAACAATTAAAAATTCTTTATTACTGAGAAGAAATTAAAAGAAGTAATGAGCTTAACACAACCCTAGCTCAAAAAGCCCTTTTCTGGCAGCTAAATGGAAATGCATATTTCTGTGCTGTTAACATCCCAAAGTAGCTTAAGTTAAAACATACCGGGGCAAGATTAAACTGAAGGAAAGATGATGGAAAAAGAACTAATATTTTCTTTTCACAGTGAACAATGTGAATTTTCAGTTGTTTTTGTTGTTGACATGTCATACAAAGATACTCTTTGAATACTACTACGCAGGTTGTTAAAATCTACTAAGTTAAACTCTTTAATATAAATTGTTTTGCATCTGTAGCATTCCCCTGTTTATTTGCCTGAAATGCTTGCACCAGGCTTGTTCTTGTTCCATCTTCAGTGTTTGAACTAGAGATAATTTTTCCCCCACTTTTTTTTTTTTTTTTTAATTCCTGGGTTTTGTGGGTGGATGTAATAAAGTTTTATAATCCCGATGGACTGATAGTAACTAGGATGAACTTAACACAAGAAGAGGCAGATGGTACCTACACCTCCTTTGGTAGTTCTGTCAGCACACCTCTTGCCATTGTTCAGCAGTCTTCACTGTTCCCATCCTGGATGTCTGCGGGATAGATGCTTAAAATTGCACTGCAGCTCACCAGATGATTTCATGGCACATAGGATGGTGCAATCTGTCGCACAACCAAGAGCATCGGCCAGCTTTCATGCCCCAGGTTTAAAAAAAAACTCAAACCGTGAAAATTTGGTTGCTAACTCCACCTGCCCCTTTAAATATCCTGAGCCAAACTTCAGGGTATTACAGCTTAAAAATACAAATTTGCATTTCCATTTTATTTCTCTTGTTAGAGATTTTAGCTCAGAGTACCAGAGAAATGCAGACCTTTCAGAGATACTCAACTTTAAAGCTTAAACTGTTGGAGGGTCTCTGAGATAACTTGTGTGTTTTCTTTGGTGTCCTCTCTAGCTGCTCTTCAATAAGCTGGTAATATTTTTGTTTTCTCTTCTCTCTTTCCTTCCCTTTCCAGAATATTCATTTCACTGTATATTTGACCCTAGATTATTTTCACATCTGTGATTAAAATTTACCTCTAGAAATCCAAATACCGTCTTGGGTACCGAGTACTTCCAGGCACTGCTAAACTTTAAGACAGTCACATCTGTGCTCTGTGGTCTGGAGCAGTCTCAAATGACAACACTGACCTTAGTTTGATGATTTCACTCCTGTGTGGGTGAACATACAAACCCTAATTTTGAAAATGCAGCTCATTTTGTACAGGAGGCTTTTCATCCTTAGCATGTGACACACCACATAGTGTCCACGTTAATGTAGAAGTCCTAACAGTTTACCAGCTTGTGGAGTTATATGCCTCTGAGCCTTAATCTCACTAAAAAAAGTAGCTTCGAGGAAAGATGCTATTGTTATGGTTCTCTTATCGATATACAGGATGTTGTTCCCATCTGTCACCTTCTGCCCCAGAACTGGCAGTGAGCTATGCTTGTTACAGTGTGATTACATTTTGTAAGGTGGGTGGCCCATAGCTGCATCTCCAAAGCACTATTAAACCTTTGAATTGAAGTGCAGCTGGGATAAAAAGCCTGGCCTGTTCAAAGGCCAAGCATACTTACTTGCAAGGCAATGATGGTCCAAGAATAGTTTCTGTTTTTCTGACTTCCCATTCAGATTTCTCAGTTTGCCACCTAAGATGGTGAGCCAGCTGATATACAGACGTCTTTTAATCAGCTACTTAAGAAATAGCTTCGTGGTACAAGGTATGGTCTCTTTCCCAATGCTGGATGTCTGCTTGGGAAGGTCTGTCTTCATACTTGAAATAATATTATTTTTCTTGCCCACAGCAGTCTTGAAAGCTGAGGTTGTTTGCCTGATGGTTTGGATGTTTGCTTTTTTTCCAGCCTGCTGCACCTCATTTGGGGCAGAGGAGGAGGGAAAAGATTTGGGTGAAAGTCTTTTCATCTCTAATGTTTGATATATAGCATGGTTTTGTTATTCTAACCTCCTGCATCCATCTTCAGGGTGGCGAAAGAATGGAAAATAACTGTAGAGAAGTATTTAATGAGCTTATTTGTTGCATCCTGTCCCTCTCTGAACTTCAAAATTATTTTCTGTATTCCTCTAGCCTCCAAAAATATACCACTCTTTCTGCTTCATGTTCCCTAGTGACTGAGTCACTACAGATTGATGATTTAATTTCTAGTGATTGATGTGGTAAAAAAAAAATATATATATATCCCACCACCTGTCCCGAGACACTAAGATTTATTTCCATACAGAACATATCCCAAGCTTTTAAATCCCCTTGTAAATGCAATTGTAACTTCTTGGGAACCCCACTAAACAACGATAGCTGATGCTTTTGCTATTTTGGCAGTCTTATTTGGTATTATGCTGTGTGACCATCATTATTCATTTAAGAAAAATATTTTTACTCTTTACAGCTTTAAAGCAAAGGCAGTTAAATAAAAATTTTATCCGGGTCTGGTGACTTACTGTCAGAATATTTCGTGAACTCTCAGGACGTCAGTGATGATTAAAGAAGAATGTTCTAAACGTGTTGATTTTATAAAAAAAATTGTTCTATGAAGATGCTCATGTTTAAATACACATAGTGTCCTAGGCAGTGTCCAAAGGCTACCCAGTAAGGGTTGTACAGACTGGACTTCATTAAGGATCATTGATTTCCTGGTTGGTCTAATGGAAAGAAAGTATTTCTGGATATAATTAATAAGTTCAGTTATAACTAATAAGTGCATACATATACATATAAGATATGTATTTTATAGACATATGCCAAAGAAAGCACAAGCTTGGATCAGTGGTTCTGGTTAGAAAAATGAGCCTTCCCTGGAGAATCAATTCCTTGGTGAAAGAAGTCTTTTGTTAGAAAGCATTTTAAGTGGAATTATTGCTGTCCTTTGTTACACTGATGAGATCTTCCCGGGAATTAGGTGACAATGTTCACGAGTAAGAGCACCCAGGTTGTGTCCAAGAGTTAAACTAACCTCTGATTTCTCAGAATTATCTTCTATGAGCTCTTATTGGTTACCTATGCAAAACTAGGTTTACTTTTGTGTTCTGCCTCCAAATTCTTCTTACCTTTTGCCAAATGAGAAAATAAAATTATTTTAGCCAGGTAAATACGACCCTTTCATAACAACAAAAGAGTAGATTATTATGAGTGTCCAACCCTCCTTTTAGTCCTTTTTTCTGTTTGTCAGTGAAACAAACAAAACCACATGAATCTCAAATGCTCCTGGGAGCAGAGAAAGAGTGGAAGGCTGTTACTTCTTTTTCTGGATCAGGGAGTAAGTGCCTGAGGACGAGGATGAATTTAAAGTTTGGGAAGTTGGCTTCGATGTGACTACCACCTGCTTGTCTGGAACCAGCTCTTGCTGACGGTGTTCTGCAAGAAAATTTCCCTAGGAAGTCAGATTTAATAGTTCTTCTCTGAAATACAAGAAGAGGAAAATAATAATGGTAATGTCAGGAAAAATGCTCAGAAGCTCGAGTGTGCCTCCCTGAATATTATTACATGTTACGTATTACAGACAATAATACAAATATACAGTAATATTTATATACAAACACATTTTCAATATATTTGTTCTTAACAAAACCATAATCTTTTCTGACCAAAAGGCCCTTGCAAACAATGTCAGTTTTATACTTGTATGTTTTACATGACAGCACCAAATTTCATAGCTGTGTAATGCAGAAATATGGTACTTACAGGCTTAAATATTTAAATACTGAAAAGTTGATACCGTGATGAGGAATATTCAGATACTATACAAAAAACACCAGAAAATCTGCAGGAAAAGTGTAATTACGTAATTTGTTAAGTTTTTGTATTCCGCATTTGTAAGACATTATGCATATATACATTTGCAAACAAAATCAAATGTTCATCATTTGATGCTTCACTTGCTAACTGCAATGTGGGATCCAATACAGTGATAAACCTCTACAGGGAACAGAGATTTAGTCTAGCTCAAGAGTGAGTTTTTTTCCAAGTTTGATTTTCACATCTAGATTGACACAATCCCATTTTTTCCTTGTTCTCTCTCTAGAATATTTTACTCCCTGTTTCAGTTTCAGTTTTCATCCCAGCCATCATTCTTAATTCACGTAGCCTTAATCTGAAATTTACACTAGGAGTGTCAGGCTCTACCATAGCTGTTAAGCCAGTCTATTTTAGTGAAATGTTGAGGGTCACTGTTGAAAGGGATTTCCTCCAGATTTTGACTGATAGAGTCAGGCAATAAGGAGACAAATCTCCCTCTCTATTTCCATCTCCCTCTCTATTTCCATCTCTGCTCATAGATAAGCTTCATTCAAAATCATTGGACTTCTTCTGCTCTTTTGCCCTGCCTATGCCTTATTCTCTCTGCCTCCTCTGAGGAACTTTCTTTCCGCCGTCCCTAATGAATTGCTTCAGTCCCTGAATTTAGAAAGGCCAGCAACCAAGTGTGTGGATTACCCTGGTAGCATAGATGCAAAGAGAAGGATGTATTCTTTTTTATCATTCTCTTACCCCCTTCAAAGTCCATCTAAAACAATGTTTGCAGTGTGGGTGTAATACACTTTTGTTTTTTTCTCCTTTTGCTGAGTTGCTTTCCATTTTCTGTCTAACCTTTTCACATGACTAGCCTGAAGATTTTTCTTCTTGGTGTTTTCACTATGGATACTCCAGCACTTGTGAAAATGGAGGCAATATGTTAATTAGAATGTGATTCTGAACGATTATCAGCATATCCAGACTCCTGAGCTACTGTGTAGGAGCTGGTAGAACTTGAGACTTCATGAACAGAAGTTACTTTAACTGGGCAGTCAAGTGGGAGACGCTAGAGTGAGTTTTCTGTTATTGTATTAACATGTACACAGCTTAGGTCCTCAGGAGACCTCTGAACACTGTTTGTTTGAAGATGTCTCTGTCTAAGACAACATTATGATTAGCATTAAAGGAAGCAGAAAAAAACAAACAAAAACAAAACAAACAAAAAAAAAACAGGTTTTCTTCCTGAAGCAAAGTGAAGGAAAATTTTCATTTCCCAGCCTAAAGAAAGAACCTCTGGAAAAGTAACTCAAGATAGAACCGGCAAAAACTTATTATGCCCTTTGACAAATAGTGGCTAGAGATCTAGTCAATCTAGTTATTAAATGAGCTGAGCAGGAAGCTGCTTAGAAATACTATCACTAGAGTCAGCAAAGGACAAAAGGTTGCAGGGATTACAAACTGCATTTGCTGAGGCCTCCTGTCAGCTCAGTACGATCAGAGACAACAGTGGCTGGTGCAGTGTGGGAGAAGCAGGAGAGGGAAGATGAGCATTGTCAAGGTTTGTGCACTGCTATTGGCACTTGACCTACTCTCATTATTGTTGCTTTGCTTGGCTTTTTATCTGTGATAAATTAAAAAAAAAAAAAAAAAAAAAAAGGATTAGAGTCTAGAAACACAAACAAAAGAGAGTTTACCTACCTGCATAAGTGCTATGCAGTGCAATTGCCACATGAGAACTATACTATTAGAGTTAAAGTGGTAACTGGTGGGACTAGCAGTAATGCTTTACAGTTACAGGCCATAAGCATGGTGGTTGACAGCAGTATAAAGGCTGTACCCTTAGACAGATTCAGGGAATGGCATTTAAACAGTCCAGAGTCTGGCCTGTAGCTGAGCTGAACTGGCACCAGTTGATAGAGCAGATTGCATAAGTGACCCAAAAGGGATGGCAGAGAATATCTTTCCAACTCCTAAGAGCAGAGGGATCCTATTCAGGGAAGCTGTCTCAGCTGTCAGGGTAGCTCTTCTTCCATCTTGGTGGACTGAAAAATATCTGCTTTTTTCCCTTTGCAAGTGAAAACAAAAGCTGGCATTTGAACAACTGTTTTAAAAAGTGGAAGAGTTTCAAGCTTCTGAGGGCTTAATCTTCCAAAATCTTAATGGGGGCTTATAAAAGTTAGTATTCTGCAATGAGATACTAAACAAATTCTGCCTCATGTAGTTGTAAAAGATGAGTGCTGAGTCATTACAGAGCATAATTCACTTGCTATTTTAAAGTCAGGGAAGGTGCAACTAGATTTCTTTCTGTAACTGTGTGAGCTTTCTTACTGTATCAGTACTGAACAGGAAGTGCTGCTTCATCCTACTGAAATCCTGCATAGGCACAATGGATCTGGAGGCTTTTTGGAAGTGATGTGACTGGGCTTTCCTGGGTGGGTGTTCTCTGATCTCCCTGTAGGATCTTCCCATAAGGAGGCTTGTTTGCAAACAGGATGCAAGTCCCGACCAACCAAGCTGTGCTGTGACTTGAAGAGAGCAGAGGGAGAGCAGCAGCTTGTATTCTGTGGGATTTCTGGGTCAGTAGACCAAAGATAAGTCTTCTGTATCTTTTTACAGCCTGTCTTGGCCCCCCTTTTGTGCTGGTGAAAGAGGGCCTCCATGTGCTTGAGGCTTGACTCCCAGGTCAAAGGCTGAGTTTGAGAGTGGCTTTCAAACATTAGCCAAAAATGTTAGTCTGTGCATGTGTATGGGGAGGTGTGGGGGAGGCCACATTGCTCCTTTGTGCAGTCACACAGAATGAGCCACAATCTGTCATGCTTTTGGTTATTAATAGCCAGAATATGAAAGTAGGGCAAATATCCTTCCCGATTTATCCTGACCTGAATATTCTATATCGTCTTCAGGCCACAGAATAGTAATTCTGTCTCTAGCTGTCATATTCCTGAATTTTAGAAGCAGATATCTGTGACTATTTCGTGTCACGATTATCCATGTCACATTACAGAGAGAAGCCTGCAGGCAGGCATGCGAGCTATGTGAGTGCTGCTTGCTTAGAGAGACGCTGGGATGGTGATCCTGCTCCCTGTCACTCCATACTGACACAGACAGTCAGACAAGAGAACCCGAGGGAGAGGTCACCCTGGCCTGGCGTGGCTCTGCTGGGGATGAGAGAAGAGTAAGACACAGAGAGGCAGGCCACGTGATGGGGAGAGGAGTTAGAGAGCAATGAAGCAATGCTGATGGAGGCAGAAGGCTTTTGATTCAGGAACAGGGAGGGGGAAAAGAAAGAGGGAGAGAGATGCAGAAACCTGTAACCATGCAGTTAACCATTCCTAGGCAGGAAGGATCAGAATTATGAAGGAGCACACAATAATATGGGAATACTGGCCTGTTGAGAATCCAGGAATTAAAATAAAGAATGTTGAGACTAAGGAAAGGCTCTGGTGATACTGGAAGCCAGCATTTTTTTTTCTCCTTTTTTTTTCCTAAAATCCACGAATATATCAAATACCACATTTTTATTCCCCTCCCAACCTGCAGTTGGTGTTTTTCACTCCTAATTTTGAAATCACAGCAACTTTTCTGACCAAACGTGCACATTCACCTTTGTGGTCTACTTACACTCCTAGCATATGAAGAGAGAGAAATAAAAGGGCATTAGCTGTGATAAATCAATAAATCTAGCAAAGAAATACTAGAATCAGAAGTCCATATTTGATCAGGTTTTTCCACTGACTTCCACACAAACTGGCATGGTTTTGGGATGAAGCATGTGAGCTTGAAGAACAGGGCACACATCTCCATCCTGTTATTGTTCTGAGTGTTATTCTGGTAATAGTCTTTTTCTGGACAGACACACACAAAAAACCAATAAAGGTTACAGCTGATTGCATTTAGAAACTGCAGACATTAGTCGGAATGTGGGCCTATTTGCTTGAAGTGGAATGAATACACAGGGAAACAAATCCTTGCCCAGAAGTATTAAAATCGAATGTTAAATCAAAAGACAATGTAAGACTGCAAAAGTAGCATGAAGTAGGAAAGGTGATTGCACTAACAGACTGCTCTTATTTAATCCTGCTAATTAATCTCATGATCACTTCAAATCATCATCATGAAATGTTTCTGTTTCCTTCATGTTTTGATGCAGATGAGTAAATACAAGGATGGTTTCTACCAAGCTAATTTCTGGAGTTCCAGTGTTAAGAGTATTATCCATGACAGATTAGGCCACTTGTACGTATTGTGTTTTTAGTATGTCAGTACTTTTCTGTGTCTTAAGTGTCAGTGTGAAACCTCACAGGTAGCCCTCCAGGCCACTGTCCAGTACCCACAGACACACACCTCATATACACTTCATACTCATGCCTTGCTGCTGAACCACAGCAGGAAAGGATGAACTTCGGTCCCTGGCTCTTCTTTTCCCGGTTTGTGCTCTTCCCCACAATGAACATGAATCTCTACCCACTCCTTTGCGGGAAGCACTCAGCCAGTGTGGACACAGCACAGCAAACATGGCATGCATCCCCTAACACTAACAGCCACTTCAGGTGGGCTGAGGTGGTGTCCATGTGATGCAAGAGAGCCAGAGCAGGCTGGGCCCACCAGCCCCAGCCTTTGTCCTAGGGAGCAGAGGGCAGTGACTGCACCACTCCCTGTGCTCTCATAGACAGGAGACCATAAGAGCCCCAGGTCCTGGCTCAGGGAGGCTGAGATTCTCACAAGCAGAGGGCAGAAAGCATGCTGGGATGTTCCTGTTTGCTTTTGAAATGCTGATGCTGGCTGTCTGGTGTTGCTGTCTGTGTCTGATGGGAAGCACGCACCAGCACTCAGGGCTCTGTGGCTCGGGCTCATGGTGTTCACAAGCTTGGTTTGTCAGTGCTAAATAATTCTAGTCGGATTTCCAAGTAAATAGTAGATACTTACTGCTTTGAGTCATTAGAGTTTGCAAAAAACGCTATGTTTGAGCTTTGAAATACGTCCTTCTATCTTCTGCCTTCCTGCCCCTGCTGCCACCTGGTCCATCCTGTCAGAGGAGCATCCTCCAGGTGTAGCGTGTGGAAACGAAGGAGAGGAATTCTCACCTCAGAAACCCTGCCTGGCCAGGCCGGGATGCCCAGGCTTGTTGGACAGACGGTGGTAAGCAGCTCGGTGCAGCCAGGACTCGCCTGTGGGATTCTGGCTTGTCTCTGGAGAGAGGGGGCTGGGCAGGAGACTGCACACAGTCACAGTAGTTCTGATCTGTGATGGGCGACGGCTCATTAAGCTGCCGCAGCTCTATGGCAACAGAGTGCATGGCATCCATGTCTAAAGCAAACACACAGGCTTTGATCAGGTTTGCTCTTATTGTTATACCAGTGGAGCTCAGCCCAGCTCCTCTGGAGCTCGAGACATTGCAGATTGCAGAACAAGCTGTGTCTGCCTCCGCAGGGACACTTTCAGCAGGTTTCTTGTTGCTGTGCCCAGCCCATACCCAGACACAGAAGGTCAGCCTCGCCACTCTCTGGAGCTGCGCATAGGCAGCAGAGTGGCCTTTAGGGCCTTTGTACCAAGACCTCCTTAGTGAACTTCACATAGGCCCTGGTCTCAACATGCAGGGAGGTTTCCGTGTTCTGCGGAGGAAGCAGCTGAAACAACCAAAATACAATTGCTCAACGTATGGAAGATAAGGGGACTTCTGGCCTTCAGGCACTGGAGTTTCTTACAGGGAGGGGATGATCCAGTTCTTCTATTGACTTTATACATTTTGGATAACATCCAGTCTGACCTCTCCCAGCTTCTGTCTGGGTATTTGAGCTGTTAGATTATCTTTGGCAGCTAAGAATATATTTTTTATTTTTTTTATACCAAAGTGAATATTGATGTTCAGCGGGTTATCAAAACACAAGCTTACATTACTGCAAAGAAACCATGGCTGTATTCTTTTCAGAGTGAAGTCATGAATTGCTCCTCATCTTGGGGAACAGAACAGTAAATTATGTGAGGGATGGATTCAAATACAGTCTTGCAGTGAGCAGATCTATAAACACAGATGTTTTAGGAAAGCATCTTTGTGAAGGATCTGTTACACACAGGCTTCCCAGATGTTGCAAGGGGTTGCACCTCTAAGATGTCATGCAGCTCACGTCCTTAATAAAAGTGCCTCTTTTCTTGTAAAGATTAAATCTTCTCACCCAAACACAAACTTTCTTCCCAGAGTCTCCTCCGCCCAGGTGTGTGAGGTGAGGTGTCTGTGCCACTGAGATCTCCTACTCACAGAGTAGAACTTACTGGCTCCAGATTAGACTTCATTCTTGGTTCCATCCATTTCCTGCCATTGTCTTTTTCCTTCCAAGGTGTTCATGCAAGGAAGTTGGCTGACACTGAGTTTCATAAACTGTTAAGAGAGTTGTCATTGCAGGCCTTGGTGTAGCTCATCAGTGTGGGACCCAACCATCCTAAAGGGTGTACTGGGCTGAGCACATCCCATTTCCACATCATGACATATACTGTGCACCATATTGACAGGCATTTTGTTTTAGCATAGAGAATCGCTGATATGTTCTTTTAGTGAAATTCGTAGATGATGATTACATTTACTGCATAAATTACTTCATTATTAAAATCAGGTCATTTGAGCCCCAAAACCATTAGCATGCAAACTATTAGCATAATTTCATAAGCTAATAAATCAAGCGCAGGAAAAGAATTAAGTGGTTCCTAGTGATAAGTGTTTCTTCAGAGATTAAGAAGCACAATTTTCTTATGCATATATTAACATTTTAAAAGTGAATTCATGCAAAAGCAATTTTTCTGCATATATAAAACTTATGTTTAAAAATCTTTATACTCGGCCTCCAGAGTGCCTTCAAAATTAATGTTTTTCTCAAATCACTGTACAGTAATTTAGAGTTGAACCAGCTAGCCTGTTTTGATATACCTGTAAAATTCTCTATGCTTTTATTAAACAGTCAAAGTTAGGAAATAAGCCAAGATATGATTTAGAAGAAAAATAGCTTGGATTCATCCTAGATAATGAAATGTTCACCCAAGGTAAACTTTGTATTCTTAATCCTAAGCAGTACCAGTGAAATTGTAATTATCTCCATAATTGCAATCTAGAACTACAGTTGTCTTCTTATTAGAATGGCGTATTAAAATTGATTTAATTCCTATTTCTTATGTTTAATTCCCATTTCTTATGTAATAGAATGTAATATTGGCCAGAATGACACAGAGATGGGCTCTTCTATTCATCTCACTGACTACATTCAAACTAATACAGCAATACAACTGTAATTAATTGGATACACAAAAGTTGCATGAAAATAAAGCAAATTCCAAAATAAATGAAACCGTAATAATCAGCAGATGACAATGCATAGGAATTTTGTGTTACAAGGTGTCCATGATTTATTTATATTTAGATGGTTTTGTTTTCCAGCTCCTAGCCTACTGTTTTGGTTTGTTTGTTATACTCCTTTTTTTTTTTTTTTTTTTT
>JACDJE010000250.1:903966-968160 GCA_016647715.1 Pavo muticus | reverse complement strand
CAAAAAAAAAAAAAAAAAAAAAAAGTGGTTATGCTCTCCTTTCCATGACTGCTTTCTGTAATGCTTCCAGGTTTGTGCCATTTAAATGTTTTAAGAGAAAGCAACATGATTTTCTTTCAGCACTCTGACTTTTGTACAAACATTGTTCATCTGTTTAAACTACCATGAAGAAGCTGTGATTTCAAAGAAGAAAGATACCCCAGGAGGCTGGAAGTGGAGAGAACCATGTGTCATTTCTGTTTCCTTGCAGGAAAGCCTTTCTGAGCTGAGGTGTAGCCAGAAGACTTCAGCCCACACAAAGGCTTAGGCAGTAATGCAGAAGAGTCTGTGTAAACTTTTTGCTCCAGTTAAAATCTCCTGGCAATACTAGTCATAGACATATTCAGATTCAACACATAACTCCAGAACATGGGCCACCAATAAAAAGCCAGAGTTTTGCTACCTGATATTCAGTTTGGACACAAGTAACTCCTTTAAAGAGCCTAGTACTCAGTCGTGATTTAGAGCTCAGTTTCTTACTCAGGTATATGTGATTAACAGAGAAATACCTTCATTCTCTAGCTAAATGATAGTTCTTAAAGGGCAGTTCTAGTTAAATGGACAGTTCTTTACAGCCATGAGTGGAATTTTGCATAAGGAGAGGGTATAAAGACTCTTTCAGTTTTCCATTAATCATAGTATCTTAGAGTCATAGAATGGCTTGGGTTGGAAGGGACCTTAGAGATCTTCTAATTCCAACCTCCTGCTATGGGCAGGGTTGCCACCCAGCAGATCAGGCTGCCCAGGACCCCATCCAGCCTGGCCTTGAGCACCTTCAGGGATGTGGCAACTACAGTCTCTCTGGGCAAACTCTTTAGCACCTCACCATCCTCTGAGAAAAGAATTTCTTCCTAACATCTAACCTAAATCTCCCCTATTTTAGTTTAAATCCATTTCCACTTCTCTGTCACTATCATCAGACCACATAAAAAGTTGGATTTCCTTAAGTTTATAAGCTCCCCTCAAGTACTGGAAGAAAACCATGCAGTGATATTCAGTGGGGAAAACACAACAGATCCTAGCAGAAATGAAAATATGAAGAAGTCCCTTTAAGAACATCAACAAAAAATTAGTATCACGTATGTACCAAGACATGTTTTGTCACAGCTCTGTCATTATCACCTCTGTTATGATTAGAGGCTAATTTGCATATGCAGATAATATAGTCGTGTCAACAAGCTTTTACAGTATTATGACTATTTATTAATCTTTTACCTAAAGTGCTTGTGGAATGGTGCTTCTGCAGGCTTCAAGGCTATTTCTCCTGTTATGGTTTGGCATGGATCTTAAAGGGAAGAGGAAACATCAAAAAAGCAGCATGTGAAAAATGCAAATTTCTGGGGGAAATAGCAACATAAGAATCTCTGTGACAGCAGATTCCTTACTGGAACTGAGTTAGCCCCATCTGTGCAGGCAGGCAGTTCACTGGAATGTAGGAGAAATAGTGAGGACAGGAGTTCTTCAGGCTGGTGATGGCAGGTTCAACACATCTGATGTTCCTGTTGATGTCAGTATTTTTCAGCCTAAGGGAAAATACAGCCTGATGCAAACTGCATTAACTGTGAGGCACTCAAATGGGAAGCATTTTTATGATCAGTCTATTTCATGGAATGAAAGGAGAAAAATTACTGTGACATGCAGGGGTATATGTTTTAATTGCTCGTCATAACAATTCTTTTCTTCAGCAAGATCTCTCTTTTCCCTTACCTCCTCACCCTATGAAATGATCTTATCAATATGGAGAGAGCAACCATGAGGAATCTGTAATGAAAAAGTGCTGTTGCCATGGCATAGAGAGAGTTCTGGTCTTATATTGAAAGAATTTCTTAGTCCTCATTTGCTTTCCGTGACCTCTAAACAGATATATCAATCGTTTGGATTCAAACAATTAAAAATTCTTTATTACTGAGAAGAAATTAAAAGAAGTAATGAGCTTAACACAACCCTAGCTCAAAAAGCCCTTTTCTGGCAGCTAAATGGAAATGCATATTTCTGTGCTGTTAACATCCCAAAGTAGCTTAAGTTAAAACATACCGGGGCAAGATTAAACTGAAGGAAAGATGATGGAAAAAGAACTAATATTTTCTTTTCACAGTGAACAATGTGAATTTTCAGTTGTTTTTGTTGTTGACATGTCATACAAAGATACTCTTTGAATACTACTACGCAGGTTGTTAAAATCTACTAAGTTAAACTCTTTAATATAAATTGTTTTGCATCTGTAGCATTCCCCTGTTTATTTGCCTGAAATGCTTGCACCAGGCTTGTTCTTGTTCCATCTTCAGTGTTTGAACTAGAGATAATTTTTCCCCCACTTTTTTTTTTTTTTTTTAATTCCTGGGTTTTGTGGGTGGATGTAATAAAGTTTTATAATCCCGATGGACTGATAGTAACTAGGATGAACTTAACACAAGAAGAGGCAGATGGTACCTACACCTCCTTTGGTAGTTCTGTCAGCACACCTCTTGCCATTGTTCAGCAGTCTTCACTGTTCCCATCCTGGATGTCTGCGGGATAGATGCTTAAAATTGCACTGCAGCTCACCAGATGATTTCATGGCACATAGGATGGTGCAATCTGTCGCACAACCAAGAGCATCGGCCAGCTTTCATGCCCCAGGTTTAAAAAAAAACTCAAACCGTGAAAATTTGGTTGCTAACTCCACCTGCCCCTTTAAATATCCTGAGCCAAACTTCAGGGTATTACAGCTTAAAAATACAAATTTGCATTTCCATTTTATTTCTCTTGTTAGAGATTTTAGCTCAGAGTACCAGAGAAATGCAGACCTTTCAGAGATACTCAACTTTAAAGCTTAAACTGTTGGAGGGTCTCTGAGATAACTTGTGTGTTTTCTTTGGTGTCCTCTCTAGCTGCTCTTCAATAAGCTGGTAATATTTTTGTTTTCTCTTCTCTCTTTCCTTCCCTTTCCAGAATATTCATTTCACTGTATATTTGACCCTAGATTATTTTCACATCTGTGATTAAAATTTACCTCTAGAAATCCAAATACCGTCTTGGGTACCGAGTACTTCCAGGCACTGCTAAACTTTAAGACAGTCACATCTGTGCTCTGTGGTCTGGAGCAGTCTCAAATGACAACACTGACCTTAGTTTGATGATTTCACTCCTGTGTGGGTGAACATACAAACCCTAATTTTGAAAATGCAGCTCATTTTGTACAGGAGGCTTTTCATCCTTAGCATGTGACACACCACATAGTGTCCACGTTAATGTAGAAGTCCTAACAGTTTACCAGCTTGTGGAGTTATATGCCTCTGAGCCTTAATCTCACTAAAAAAAGTAGCTTCGAGGAAAGATGCTATTGTTATGGTTCTCTTATCGATATACAGGATGTTGTTCCCATCTGTCACCTTCTGCCCCAGAACTGGCAGTGAGCTATGCTTGTTACAGTGTGATTACATTTTGTAAGGTGGGTGGCCCATAGCTGCATCTCCAAAGCACTATTAAACCTTTGAATTGAAGTGCAGCTGGGATAAAAAGCCTGGCCTGTTCAAAGGCCAAGCATACTTACTTGCAAGGCAATGATGGTCCAAGAATAGTTTCTGTTTTTCTGACTTCCCATTCAGATTTCTCAGTTTGCCACCTAAGATGGTGAGCCAGCTGATATACAGACGTCTTTTAATCAGCTACTTAAGAAATAGCTTCGTGGTACAAGGTATGGTCTCTTTCCCAATGCTGGATGTCTGCTTGGGAAGGTCTGTCTTCATACTTGAAATAATATTATTTTTCTTGCCCACAGCAGTCTTGAAAGCTGAGGTTGTTTGCCTGATGGTTTGGATGTTTGCTTTTTTTCCAGCCTGCTGCACCTCATTTGGGGCAGAGGAGGAGGGAAAAGATTTGGGTGAAAGTCTTTTCATCTCTAATGTTTGATATATAGCATGGTTTTGTTATTCTAACCTCCTGCATCCATCTTCAGGGTGGCGAAAGAATGGAAAATAACTGTAGAGAAGTATTTAATGAGCTTATTTGTTGCATCCTGTCCCTCTCTGAACTTCAAAATTATTTTCTGTATTCCTCTAGCCTCCAAAAATATACCACTCTTTCTGCTTCATGTTCCCTAGTGACTGAGTCACTACAGATTGATGATTTAATTTCTAGTGATTGATGTGGTAAAAAAAAAATATATATATATCCCACCACCTGTCCCGAGACACTAAGATTTATTTCCATACAGAACATATCCCAAGCTTTTAAATCCCCTTGTAAATGCAATTGTAACTTCTTGGGAACCCCACTAAACAACGATAGCTGATGCTTTTGCTATTTTGGCAGTCTTATTTGGTATTATGCTGTGTGACCATCATTATTCATTTAAGAAAAATATTTTTACTCTTTACAGCTTTAAAGCAAAGGCAGTTAAATAAAAATTTTATCCGGGTCTGGTGACTTACTGTCAGAATATTTCGTGAACTCTCAGGACGTCAGTGATGATTAAAGAAGAATGTTCTAAACGTGTTGATTTTATAAAAAAAATTGTTCTATGAAGATGCTCATGTTTAAATACACATAGTGTCCTAGGCAGTGTCCAAAGGCTACCCAGTAAGGGTTGTACAGACTGGACTTCATTAAGGATCATTGATTTCCTGGTTGGTCTAATGGAAAGAAAGTATTTCTGGATATAATTAATAAGTTCAGTTATAACTAATAAGTGCATACATATACATATAAGATATGTATTTTATAGACATATGCCAAAGAAAGCACAAGCTTGGATCAGTGGTTCTGGTTAGAAAAATGAGCCTTCCCTGGAGAATCAATTCCTTGGTGAAAGAAGTCTTTTGTTAGAAAGCATTTTAAGTGGAATTATTGCTGTCCTTTGTTACACTGATGAGATCTTCCCGGGAATTAGGTGACAATGTTCACGAGTAAGAGCACCCAGGTTGTGTCCAAGAGTTAAACTAACCTCTGATTTCTCAGAATTATCTTCTATGAGCTCTTATTGGTTACCTATGCAAAACTAGGTTTACTTTTGTGTTCTGCCTCCAAATTCTTCTTACCTTTTGCCAAATGAGAAAATAAAATTATTTTAGCCAGGTAAATACGACCCTTTCATAACAACAAAAGAGTAGATTATTATGAGTGTCCAACCCTCCTTTTAGTCCTTTTTTCTGTTTGTCAGTGAAACAAACAAAACCACATGAATCTCAAATGCTCCTGGGAGCAGAGAAAGAGTGGAAGGCTGTTACTTCTTTTTCTGGATCAGGGAGTAAGTGCCTGAGGACGAGGATGAATTTAAAGTTTGGGAAGTTGGCTTCGATGTGACTACCACCTGCTTGTCTGGAACCAGCTCTTGCTGACGGTGTTCTGCAAGAAAATTTCCCTAGGAAGTCAGATTTAATAGTTCTTCTCTGAAATACAAGAAGAGGAAAATAATAATGGTAATGTCAGGAAAAATGCTCAGAAGCTCGAGTGTGCCTCCCTGAATATTATTACATGTTACGTATTACAGACAATAATACAAATATACAGTAATATTTATATACAAACACATTTTCAATATATTTGTTCTTAACAAAACCATAATCTTTTCTGACCAAAAGGCCCTTGCAAACAATGTCAGTTTTATACTTGTATGTTTTACATGACAGCACCAAATTTCATAGCTGTGTAATGCAGAAATATGGTACTTACAGGCTTAAATATTTAAATACTGAAAAGTTGATACCGTGTTGAGGAATATTCAGATACTATACAAAAAACACCAGAAAATCTGCAGGAAAAGTGTAATTACGTAATTTGTTAAGTTTTTGTATTCCGCATTTGTAAGACATTATGCATATATACATTTGCAAACAAAATCAAATGTTCATCATTTGATGCTTCACTTGCTAACTGCAATGTGGGATCCAATACAGTGATAAACCTCTACAGGGAACAGAGATTTAGTCTAGCTCAAGAGTGAGTTTTTTTCCAAGTTTGATTTTCACATCTAGATTGACACAATCCCATTTTTTCCTTGTTCTCTCTCTAGAATATTTTACTCCCTGTTTCAGTTTCAGTTTTCATCCCAGCCATCATTCTTAATTCACGTAGCCTTAATCTGAAATTTACACTAGGAGTGTCAGGCTCTACCATAGCTGTTAAGCCAGTCTATTTTAGTGAAATGTTGAGGGTCACTGTTGAAAGGGATTTCCTCCAGATTTTGACTGATAGAGTCAGGCAATAAGGAGACAAATCTCCCTCTCTATTTCCATCTCCCTCTCTATTTCCATCTCTGCTCATAGATAAGCTTCATTCAAAATCATTGGACTTCTTCTGCTCTTTTGCCCTGCCTATGCCTTATTCTCTCTGCCTCCTCTGAGGAACTTTCTTTCCGCCGTCCCTAATGAATTGCTTCAGTCCCTGAATTTAGAAAGGCCAGCAACCAAGTGTGTGGATTACCCTGGTAGCATAGATGCAAAGAGAAGGATGTATTCTTTTTTATCATTCTCTTACCCCCTTCAAAGTCCATCTAAAACAATGTTTGCAGTGTGGGTGTAATACACTTTTGTTTTTTTCTCCTTTTGCTGAGTTGCTTTCCATTTTCTGTCTAACCTTTTCACATGACTAGCCTGAAGATTTTTCTTCTTGGTGTTTTCACTATGGATACTCCAGCACTTGTGAAAATGGAGGCAATATGTTAATTAGAATGTGATTCTGAACGATTATCAGCATATCCAGACTCCTGAGCTACTGTGTAGGAGCTGGTAGAACTTGAGACTTCATGAACAGAAGTTACTTTAACTGGGCAGTCAAGTGGGAGACGCTAGAGTGAGTTTTCTGTTATTGTATTAACATGTACACAGCTTAGGTCCTCAGGAGACCTCTGAACACTGTTTGTTTGAAGATGTCTCTGTCTAAGACAACATTATGATTAGCATTAAAGGAAGCAGAAAAAAACAAACAAAAACAAAACAAACAAAAAAAAAACAGGTTTTCTTCCTGAAGCAAAGTGAAGGAAAATTTTCATTTCCCAGCCTAAAGAAAGAACCTCTGGAAAAGTAACTCAAGATAGAACCGGCAAAAACTTATTATGCCCTTTGACAAATAGTGGCTAGAGATCTAGTCAATCTAGTTATTAAATGAGCTGAGCAGGAAGCTGCTTAGAAATACTATCACTAGAGTCAGCAAAGGACAAAAGGTTGCAGGGATTACAAACTGCATTTGCTGAGGCCTCCTGTCAGCTCAGTACGATCAGAGACAACAGTGGCTGGTGCAGTGTGGGAGAAGCAGGAGAGGGAAGATGAGCATTGTCAAGGTTTGTGCACTGCTATTGGCACTTGACCTACTCTCATTATTGTTGCTTTGCTTGGCTTTTTATCTGTGATAAATTAAAAANTTTCTTTCCCCCAGTATGAGCCCTTCAATGATAGGTTCCAAGGAATAAGATAATGTGATGTTTTCAGTACTGCACTCACCATACTGGGTATTTTGGATCTTTTGGTTTGTAAAATAGTAACACAACCTCAATCTTTTCTAGCCCACGTGAAAAAAATGCTCAGTAGTTTCTTGTGCTTGCTGCTATTTAATGACAAGCTTGACTAAGACAACACCACACTGAGAACTACTTCTTTGAGGAGGGTAGCGTGTTGGCCATCTCCCTGCACCAGTTTACCATGGGACCAGACGCAGACCACAGCTAGCACAAGGGAGATTAATTGCAAGAGGGGAAGTGCAAGGACACTTCTTTTCATGGCTTCTGGTTATTTTATCAGCTTTACTGCAATTTGAAGCCACAGCCTCAGACACAGTAGAACCAGTGTTGTCCCAAGTGCAGCAGTAGTGGTTTCCTGTGAGCAACAGAGATGGTGCGACAGTCACCAGGCAGCCTGTGTGGAAGAGGAGGCCAAAAGAAACACATTATGAGTACTCTTGTCACAGTTGTATAGATCATGTACATTGAACAAGGTGGACCCGTGGCTCCGAAGACCAAGTATTAATTATGTAAATAAGGAAGAAGTGGTGCACGGTCAATGTGCAATTTTCCAAGGCTGTTGTACTTTTTTCTGTTATCCTTTCTGTCTTCTCTGTCTTCTGTATGTCTGTCAGGACATTGCAAATCTCCCAAATTATTAATATGTTCCACAACTTTCCCCATCAGAAGAATTCAGCATCTTATTCCTCAATTATGGTCTCTTTTGCATTCTTTCTTTTAAAGCAGATATTGAATTACTGCTGCTCCTGGCGGTCTTTAGCTTGTTTGGAGACTGTGCTGTTGTATATGCATGAATTATTTGTATCACTTGTAGATTTTCCAGGAATATATTTCAGGTACTTCTTCAGAAGGGTTTATCAAAACTCACTTCCAGGTCATAAACTTATTTTTCAGTGTTTGTGTAACTAATTGCACAGAGGAGATTATGCAACTAGCATGTTGAAAACACCCATGTGAAACGGTATTTATGAAAATTTTCTAATAAAAATGTGAGAACGGTTATGAAGTTTGGCAGTGTTGCTTTCTGTGTTACTGAATATAAAAAGATTTGAAATCCGATCTGGACAAATTGGCATCAGTTATGATTTTTTACAACACAGCAGTCTCACCCGAACTCAAAGGGAGGCTACTGTTCAAATGCAAAACCTAAATTGAAGTCTCTATTCATTTATAATAGCATACTACTGAAGACAAAGAACATCACTCAGCTAAATAAAATTCCTGGATCAGGATTTTATTTACATGTATGAATATATGCAAAAACAAGAATTTGCATTTCCAGGATCATTCAGTTGTTTTTCTCAGACAATGGTGGTATCTTACCTTTCACAATGCCAGCTTGTTTCTTTAGTGTGGAGCATCCAACATGAAAGACCTAACTTGGCTAAGCAGTGTGCTTATTTTCCAGAAGCCTGTGAAGAAGGTAGTTCCTGCAGGCAGCAAGCTGTGCACTGACCTCGCGCTTCTGCTGTGACTACGTCTGGAGGAGTTTCTCCACTTGCTGGAAAGAAAACATAAGGAGACTTCTAGTGGGCAAAATAAAGGCATCTCTGCTCGTGTGAATGCTCACCCATGAGCACAACAGAGCAACACGTGAACCACAGGATTTGTTTCTCTACTTTTCTCACAGTCATTCATACTGTCACCTTTTTCAATGTATTGATCTGCTTTTTCTGTAAACAGTGACCCCTTGTGAAGGGGTAAATTCAGCTTGGAAGTAATGTCTAGTAATGTCTAGTTTCTGATATGCCTTTTTTCAAGGCTCACTGAGCGGAGGAAAAGGATATTTTAAAAAGCAGACTTTGAATAATGCTTTATTCATTACACTAAATAGCTTATTCATTTACTAATCTGACCACTTCTAACTACTGCTCGCTCATTGTATTCTCTCTGACTCGTGAAGGAAGAAAATAGAGACAAGTAGACTCTGTTGTCTGTGCCCGGCAATTACGGTGCACATCAGTGGTGGCAGGATGAGCGGAAGTTCAAATCCCTCTCTGATGTATTCCATTAATTCAAGTAACTGCTTTGTATGAAAATGCACATAGGGCAGCACTTAGCACACATAGTTCAGAGCCAGGAAGGCTGAGACATTCAGCTGTAGATGTACTCAGTTACTTCCTGCCATCACCTTTCCTCCCACGAAATCCAAACTACTCATGGAAATCCTGAGCTGTTGCAGAGCTTTTCTGGAAAAATGACATGTCACCAAGATCTTTCAAATGGCAAGAATAGCTTTTGTTTGTTATTGATTCTTTCAAGAATCTCTTTTTACAACAAAAAACAAATGCTTCATTTTCCTTCAGAAGAGAAAATTGTGTGGAGGAAGAAAACTTACTTAAGAAGCAGTGCTATAGTGCTGCTCCAAAAATGTCAAACACACATTTGTTCTTCAGAACAAAAATTGGAATTTTCTGTTTTATTCTCCTGGTAAACCACCAGATACAGTATTTTAATTAGAAGTAAGTATCTTTAGATGACTGAGACAGAATCTGGACCGTGCAACAGGAGTTCTTCCAGGAGAGATGTCACTTTCAAAGTCCATTAAGACCACCACGAAAACCTCTGTGGCCATTTCAGTGACTTGCTTTGTTACTAAATCTGCTCACTTCTTAAACTAGCTAGCCAGCTCAATCATTGCTTCATTTTGGAATGGGAAAATATTTATTTAACAACAAAACTGGGAAATAGAACTTATTTTTAAAAAGTCTACAAACACCAGTACATATGAAAGTGTATGACTAGTGAAGAACAAAGATTTCGTGCCAAATAAAACAAGGAACAAAGAAAACAAGAAAACAAGGATTTGACATAGTGTTCCTGCTTTGTCATATAGATCTTGTGCTACAAATTTGGAATTACAGAATTGAGATGATTGTAGAGTTTGTGTAAGTACCTGTTTTTCTTTCCCCTTTTCTTTTGTAACTTTAAACAGATCAAAACACAATCAATTTTTCTGAATAATTTGAAAATTTCAGTGGTGATGGTGGTCTTAAATCTCAAGGTAAGAACATGAGTTTTTTGAGGCAAATTAATTCAAATGGAATTCAGATGCTAACTCAAGACTTCAAAATTTTCTGTTAAAATATATGCAAAGCAATGAAATTCAATATATTTAGTGTATAAGAATAATCTGCTTATGCTGTTCTGTGCTGTTTTTGCTGTTTATGAATCTCACTGTGGCTGGTAAAGAATTTTGTTCCTCCCCATTGCAGATGATCTGCAGTTCAAGGTTCTTTCTCAAGGAATTCTAAGATATTAAGAAAATTGGAAGAAATTACTAAGGTAAGCTGCAGAGAACAAAGAGAAGTTTTCCATTAAGACCAGAAACTTGGCCCACAGGATTTAGATGAATCACTTTAGAGTATCTCCTATATATCATATATTTGGGATAGTCTCAGCCTCTAAAATATATGAAAATCTATTTGTGGCCTGTATTTCAAATAAAAAATACTAAAAAATTACTCTAACACTTCAGATTGTTTTTAAACTAACCAACATTTGTGATTTGATCATTTGTGAACATGTCACTCTCTCATTTCAAGTAGCTCTCTGGGCATTAGGGACCCATTTCTGAACCAAGACATTTCTTCCCCACTTTCCTGATCCCTCTGGACCTGGGGTATCAGTTTTGAAAGATTTAACTCCTACGTGAAAATATAAGATTTTCAAGCCTATGCATTGTCACAACAGAGAAAGTCTTACCTTACATTACAGTCAAACATTAGTGCAGCACATTTTAAGAAATCTGAAGAGAAGATACAGTGACAAGCTTATTATACCTGATGTGAATGCAGTCTTACACTTTTGATTACATAGCCTTTGCTAGTGGACCAACGTCAGCCAAATTGTTAAAATGCTTATCAATAGGACGTGTCCTTTCTTGTTCTTCATGTCTGCCTGTTGGAAAACTGAAGTATGAAACCTGTTTCCCGTTGATTCTAAATAAGAATAGCCAAGTGTGTGGAAAAATACAGATCATGGCCTGAACAGCCCATGAGAAAGGGCTCCTGTTGGCTTGGGAACACAAGTGAACTGCCTCTAGCTTCTGGATGCAGCTAGAAGAAACTCACTTGAGAAAAATTGCTCTGTAGTAACTAAGTATCCTTGCTTTCTGCCAATGACTTTGCTTCTCCTAATACGTGATGCTTTATTGTCTCCCGATGTTATATGTATGGCCACACTACCAGTGGGCTGTGTGGACTTCTTGTCAGCTAGTCACCACCAGTATCTGTAGGAGGTAATCCCAGCGTAGACATTCTACCAGCCAGCCACCACCAGTAATGAGGACTTGGGGGAGAGTCTACCAGCCAGCCCCCCCTTGGTAACATGAGGACCTCTCTATTAAACTGATGGAAGTTAACTTGCCTCCACGTACTTTCTTAGGGATGGGTAAACCTTACACATAAGAGCTGTCATTTTTGCATTACACCAAATAAGTTAAGATAAATCAAGTTAGTTATGTAAATCCAACTTTCATAAATTAAGGGGCATGAAACGATTTCTTTGTCATTTAGTTTCTTCAGTACTGCAGCTGTAGATTTGCTAAAGGACTGAGCTCACTTCTTAAGTTTCATGTACTTTAGACAAATTCCAAGAGTGAGAAAACAGTGGCTGTAGCTTCCATGTCTTTGGAGATATTCAAAACCCAGCTGAGCATGGTGCTGAGCAACCGTCATGGGCCCTACTTTGAGCAGAGGAGTATGACTTGACCATTTCCAAGAGTCCTTTCCTACCTCAGCCATTCTAAGATTCTGTGTAGACATGTTGCTGTTGTCAAGCTGTTAGTGAAGAAATATGAACAAAATTTTAATCTTTAAATTTTCCCCTGCCATCAGATTTACAGAACTGAATACTTTAAGATGTGCTTTTAATTATTGAATTATCCTTTCTGTAATATAGTGAATTGTTCAAATGCAAGACCTTTTAAATGGGAAATTCAGATGTTATGTCAGCAATTCCTCTTTAGAATTCAGAATCAGTTGCCAATTAAGTAGTTATTGACTTTGTCCTTGGTCTACAAGAAACTTTCTCGCCAGATCTTCTCTGATTTTTCATTTTGGATGACTTACAACATACTCCTTTTGACAATATTTACTGCTGTCCTTATTTCCCCTTGCTGGTTCCCGTGTACTGTAAGATGTTAAATGAACTTAGCCATGGCTTATTTGGTATCTCTGTTCAAACGTTCTGAATTTGCTCTCTTGCTGAATAATCCTGATGTTCAGTATCTGTTTAAGAAGAACTGTATCCACTTAACGGAAGCATGCAAAGATGCAGAGCACTGGAAAGCAGCAGAACTTCTCTTAATTTAGTCCACTGTCTGTATTTATCACTGTTGTTCAGTGTGTGTGCCTTCCCTCCCACCCTAGCTGCCAACACACAGATGGCATTCCCAGCAAAGTAAACAATTCGGATTCAGTACACTATTTGTGGTCTGGAAATGTGAGCAGATGACTGGGAGAAGGGAGGAAGGGGAGGGCTAGCTTTACATATTTCAGGTCAAGTTCTGACCTGAATTACACCCAGTCACTGCAGGGAAGTCCTGGGGGCTACCAGCGGGAGAGGTCAAGACAAGGTCTGGTACTGTACACACTTAGTACATTTTGAGGTTTGGATTTAAATTTCCATCCTATGCAATTATTTAGTTCTAGCATTTTAGCAGCTTTAAATAATTAAAAGGCCTGGAAAAAAATAGGTATTGTTTGCCTTAGAAACCAAGTGAAAACAATGAGGAAGAAGAAGGCACCTCTGCAAAGTTGTTACGATTAAACCCAGACAAACAGTGGAACATTTGCAGTGTCTATGAACAGATGTCTAACGACAAGCAAACAAAACAGTAATTCTTAAGTAATGATTGGTTTATTTTTAAAGGCCTTTTACTCAGCCCTTTCATATTAGTCATTTCGATATGCTTATAGTATTGTATGCTAGCCCCAGTGTCTACTTAGAAACATGACTGTCTGGGATTGGATGCAAGAGAAGAAGAAAGGAGAGACAAAGTAATTTTTAGACCAGAAGATAACATAGGCACAGGTGCCCCAAATTTTTTCTTCAGAAAAAAATTCTTCAGAAATTTCAGGTGCCTGTAACTTTTTCAGACTTTCCTTTCCCAAAGTAGCATGTGATCTGGAGTGAAAAGCTTCAGATAAAATGATTTTGCTGAACAAAGGCTAAGAGAAAATGTTGCCATTTTAGGCATCTTAAAAATATTTCTGCAACTTTTTTTTGTCGATAAGCTCTATTACCTCCATGTGTTGCAATGAGGAGCTGACATTTGGCACATCTGACAGCAGGATTTTTTCTTGGCCACTTTCTTAAAAACTCATTCAAAATACCACTCACAGTACGAGTTTCTTAAAAATATCAGTTCATAAATGCACAGCGGAGTTCTTACTGCTCAACTGCAGTGGGGCCACTGAAGCATCAGTTCTGAGAGCAGAGACAGATGTCCTTTCCAGTGACTCGGGCTAGATTTAAGCAGGTACTGGCCCATCTGCTCCTGTATCTCAGATGTCATAGATGATTATCTGAATGCTCAAACTCAGATTCAGTGCAAGTGCAGGAAAGCAGTGCCATTCACTGACACTGCTATCCGAACAGACCCCAGCTGCTCATTCCCAGCCTATACTGTCTTTCAGTTGACCTTGTAAAATTGTTTATGGGGCTGTGTGACAACATGGATCAGATGCTCCCCACCCTCTCAAAAAAGAAAAGAAGAAAAAAAAACAACCAAAGAAAGTTCCCATTATTCTTAACCTGAACACTGTTAATACAGGGATGATTGCAAATAGATTTGCTAGACAGCAACTGTCTGTACCCTGAGAAATCAAGAAGAGGGAGACTGTCCTTTCCACACACTGATTTTTCCTCTTTCTTTTTGTGTGCAGGTATCATAAGGAGACGAAACTGTATCCGCACCTGCAGTGCAGTCAGGACAGCAAAGTGAGCAGCTGAGGGCTGGCATTCCCCCTTCAGAAAGCAGACAATTGTGGCTGGTAATCCCCTGAACTGCCACTGTAGGGTTTGATAAAGCTTATAAAGCTTCTCTGGCAGAGCCCTTCATGCTCTACCACCTTAAAAGGTAACTAAGAAGTGTTAATAGTTTTTATATGAAGTCAAAGTCTCTGCTCGTGCCATGAGCACTTTGTTATGCACAAGAAATGCATTAATGTTTCTGTCTAGAACCACAAGCAAAATTCTTTATTGACCAGGAGGAAAGTTTTGTAATCTATTTGAATAATATCCCCTTAATCAGAATCAGAAAACACAGGACTATCAGACTTTATAATCAATCAGCCAGTGATAATGCAAAGATTTCCCACTGTCCCTTGGACAAACCACTTACAAAAATGGGCTTGTATTTTTAAACAGAGGTTGGATTTGAAAGAGATGTGGCATAAAGGTACTTTATAGTCTTTGTGCACTATAAACAGTTTCAGTGGTGGGAATAATTTTGGCTCATTGGTGCTTGCTGTTGCTTTCCACAGAGAGCCCATGGGGAGCCTATGAGCTTTTTATAAGAGGCCTGTGAAAAATTACCTGTGAAAATTCAGGGAGTTTTGATTTGCTCTGTAAAGCTCTGCTCTTCCACTGGGACAAAAAAGAAAACTAGGAGCCTGCAAACTTGTATACAAGTATATATTTGTGCTGTAGATGACTGCATACTAATACCTCTGTGGTCAAGCACATGTGTTTGCCCACTATGGTTTTATTCACCTTTTGAGTTCTCAGGTAGATTTCTCAGTGATCTGAATTCTTGGGATGCTGACAAAAAAAAACCTCAAATTCATTTAAGGAACATATAGGGTTTAAATAGATATATAAATTGAGAAACAAAATGGAATGATAATTATTTTAAATAAATATAAAAAAAGAAAAAAGAAAAAAAAAACAAACAGAACAAGCTGTGTTTCATTCTCTTGTCTAATTAAATTTTTTGAGAACTTCCTTTTTGAAAAGCATATGTGACACAGATTCCCTAGTCATTTGGGACTGAGTTAGATACGTATCTGCATATTATTCGAATTCCAGCCGATTAAGACACTGCATATACAAGAAGTTTCCTGTGATATTTGTATGGTTTATCATGAACAGCAAAAGTAGCTTGGAACTTTTAGACAAAATGATTTTCATCCAAAAGCACATCTATTCGTCTAAGCCAAAACTTGGTAGGAAGTGGATCAAATAATATTTCAAAACACTGAAAAACTGAATTTGATAAAAACACATTTTTAACACTTCAAAGATTTTGTTTTCTCAAAAATGGCTGTTAGTTACAAAATATACACTAATTCTAGTACAATCCAAATGTTCTTAGATAACCTAAAAGAAATATTGCCATTGACTCTTTTGACATTATAATTATTTTCAGTTCCAAAACTTTGTCAAGGTTTTAATTTCTAATATCTTTTTTCTCGCAGTTCAAGAAAGGGATCTTTTCACAAGATGGGAAACAGTCCAAATCCAGTTCTAATTCAGTCCCTTATGTTACACAGAACTTGGTAGAGCTTGGTAGAAGGGAATAAAGGAGAACCACATAAGAACCTCAGGAAAAAAAAGATTGTTCTACTTTCCCTTTAATCATCCATCATCAGCTATAGTTCTGGTATGATCATTATCAGGTATCCATTCCAGCAAGTAAAGCATAATGGTAATGAATAATGTGGATCTATTGTTTAAGCAAATGTTCATGATTCTCTACTCAATGACTAAACGAATACAAAATTTCTTCTATTCCTTCAAGCAGGGTTATTTATTTTATACGTTATAGATAAATGTTTACAAATTAATCCTTTTTAAAAATGGAAAAAATTTGCATGTTTGTGTCTCTCTTCCATATGATAATGAAAATAAAACTTGTTATTTTGCAGTTGTTTCTATTTCAAGATAACACAGAAAGAAACCTAGCATGTTGACTATGGTTCATTAGGGAACAACAGAAAAGTTCTCTCTCATTCTATGTCCTGAAAAAATACTGGTTTACCTCTGTTGATGGTTTACGGGCTGGTTCAGCCCGGTTCTGTGACCAGCGGGGCGGAGGGATTTCGCAAAATCCGCACCTTCGGAAAAGGGAAACAGGGGACCCCAAAATAATTACAAACAGTGGCACGATCTGAGGAGAAACAAACTAATTTACTAAATATAGTATCAGAATGCGAGATAGCACACTATAATACAATATAATTAGAATTGAAGCTAATAAATCAAATATAATGAGAGAGAGAGATTGTCCAAAAGCTGGGTAGGCCTCACCGTAATGCTGAGGTGAGATGCGCAGTCTGGTCGAGCAGCAGGGAGAGAGTCTGATGAAGAAGAGCCAGTCAGATGACCTACCGAGGCCTTATATCTGTTCCCCCTGAGCAGAAATGATAACACAGAGAACAGGCTTCTGGGGAATGTAGTTCTTCTTCTCTTTGGGCACAGATACCCAGAACACTTTAACTCCCAGTGCACTACATGATGTTATGATGTGGAATACTGATAACCAAAAATCATAAAACCATGACAACCTCAAGTTACGATATCTGCTAAATGACTACAGTTCTGCTTCAGTGGTTGAAAATGCAAAAATTATTTGTATATTATTGCATTTTATTTCAAAGCAATCTTTTCTTATTCATTGTAGGTTTATTTTTTTTAGTTTACTTACATGACCTAGAAATTCTAGTGACTGAGAGTGGACAGTTGGAGGTGAGATATCAAGTCTCAAGCTTCCACTGGGAAAATATGTAGAAGAAGAAAGTATGATTAGGGATGTTTTGTTGAGGATATGAGAAAAAGGGAACAGAAGATTTCTGTCCTTCTTGGAAAAGAGCACTGTGAAAATTTCTGACAGCAGAAGTTGAATGAGGCAGAAACAGTTTGAAATTAAGTGTATTACTGAATTTGGTCAGGGAATTCATTCATGGATAAACATGGATCTCTTAAAAGGCTCTAAAACATCTATGGACCTGAGATCTGGTTACACTGAAGCAAATGATGAACCTCCTGAAAGCATCATGTCACTGGAGCTATTTGTCAGGTAGAAGAACATCTGAAGGCCCTTGAATAGTAAAGTCACCAGACAGCAGCTCAGTCATCTTTGTTGTTGCCTGAGAGAATTTCGAGGTGACTCTCAATTTAGAAAATATTGGGTTTACTCTTCCAGCATTTCATTAAAGAAAGAGTTGACAACTGAGCTTTACAATGTTCACTTGCAGGTGCCAGCAGTGGAACAACTCCTCCATGCCTGACTCAGATTCAGAGAGGCTTTGCCCCAGGCCCAAGAAAGCCAAAGCGTGTGTACTGCTATCCATGAGCTCATTGAAAAAGGTGATTTCCTCAAGACAGAATTTACAGCTTTGCTGTGTTAGTCAACATTGTACACACATTGGGTAGATCATCAGCTGCTGTGACTTGTCATAGTTCTGTGGAATTTGGTGAAGTCTGAGCAATCCATACAATGTGAGGATTTCACCTATATAAGAAGTATCAAACAACGTTTTACATTCAGTCGTTTTTCATGACAGAGGACTGACTTGACCGAGACCTTTTTATAGGGCATATGTAACTACAGAATTAATTCAAGTAGGTTTGGTTTTTTTGTTTGTTTAATAAGTTGGAAGTTCTATATTTTTACACTTTCATATGTTCATATACTCATCACTTACTATGAATTCATCCACTAGCAGAGCTTGATATATATGCTATTTGACAATTATGATTCTTTCTGTTTAAGGACAAATTTCAATTTTCTTGTAATTTCACCCACTGGAAGGATAGAAGTATTCTTTTTCTTTTACAAAGGTGAGTAATTTTCCATCATCTCGTGTGTGGTGGCACTTTTTTCTTGAAGAGTTAAAGACTAGATGAAAATTTCATCCTACTTTATCTTCTCTTTACATTACTTGCAGAGTCTGCTCTCTTAGTTATCTGCTCCTGACATTTTTAGTCTTAGTTCTGTTTGGTGTCCTTTATCTGACTCATGTTGTTCAGGTTGAGCCTCAGAAGATTCTCTACAAACTGCAGAAATTATTTAAAATCAGGATGCAAGAGGGGCCATCCCAGCTCAGACTAAAAAAGACCAATCTAGCTCAGTATCTTGGCTCCAAAAGTGAGAAGAAATGGTGAAAAGTGGATGACTACTGAAGATGACAAGCATGCAGCGATAGCTACTACCCACCTTATCTTCCCAGCTTCCAGTGATACAATATCCTAAGTCTGAGGCTGCCTCTTTGCATTTAATACGTCCTAGTGGATGAGTTTGTCCAAGAGATTTTTAATTCATATCAGATTCTGTAAAACTCAACATCTTGTGTCAAGGAAATTCAAAGTTGCCTAGCTGCTGTATGAGGCAACGCTTCTGGTTTTATTTGTTTTGAATTAACTAATTATTTGATGCCTCCTTTTTTACCGTCTACTGTGATACAAAAACTCCTGTTCCCTCTGTGACCTGTCTTTGCTATTCCTGATTTTAGAAATCTCTTATCTTTCCTTCCACTACCATAGTGGATTTCTTTTTGGTTTTGCTCATGTATGCATAATAAGTTTGATTTCATTGCAATTTACTGTTAATTTAGCTGTTGATATGGAAAGACTTAAATGATGTCAGATGTCTTTTCTGGCTGGTTTCAAGAAATATGGCTGTGGATGTTTTGTTTCCTAAATTTTCTTCCTTTCATCTAAAATGATACAATTACCTACAATTTCCAGGTTAACCTGAACAAAGTTAAAAGATGGAAGATATTACTATTTTTTTTTAACACTTTACCTTTGTTATTTGTGCAGTTGTTACAATTAATAATATTTGCCTTTTCTAAGATAAGAGGTCAATGTTCAAGTGCTTCCTCACTGCTAGCAGCTGGTCAGCATCCATGGCTTATCCCACAGAGTGCAATCAGTGCATCACCTGACAGTACCCTCCCAGCTGCCCTGCTGCATGGGACCACAATGTGCAAGGCTCTCAGCCACCTGCTGCAGTATTTTGGAGCACTAATGCAGCAGTGCTAGCTTTCCAAGGAGGCTTACAGTTTCACTCTGAACAAGCTTCTGGACGAGGTCCATCTGCAGCAGCTTTGTGAAACTGCAGTACATGTAGAATAACTAGGAAGGCCGTTGCATGGAGCACACAAACTCCAAATTTGGGAAAATAACTTGTTAAGAATGCTACTAAATGAATTTGTTATTTTTCCCTTGTACTTTTAATCTTGATTGATGGACTGACCTTGACTGAGAGTACCCCGAAAGGCTCTGTCAGTTCAGTAGGCAAGAAAAACTTAAGATAAAAGATACTGACTTGTAACTGCACTTGCAGCAACAAGTGCTAACCAGAAGGAGAAAATCACAGAATCACAGAACCATGGAATTGGACCTCTGAAGATCATCTAGTTCAACCCCCTATTAAGGCAGTTTCCCTACAGTAGATTGCACAGGAAAGCATCAAGGTGAGTTTTGAATATCTCTAGAGAAGGAGAAGCCACAACCTGTCTGGGCATTCTGTTACAGTGCTCTGTAACCCTCAAAGTAAAGAAGTCTTTTCTCATGTTCATAAGGTACTACCTGGGTTTCAGTTTGTACCTGTTGTCTCTGAGCTTCCACTTGCTTCTGGCACTTTATAAGCATTGATAAGATATACCCTCTCAGCCTCTTTTGCAGGCCAAACGGTCCAAGGTCTCTCAGCCTTTTCTTGTGAGGGAGATGCTCCAGGCCCCTAACCAACTTCATGGCCCTCTGCTGGACTCTCTCTCTAAGTTCCCCATTTTTCTTGAACAGAGGAGCCCAGAACTGGACACAGTACTCCACCAGAGCAGAGTAGAGGGGGAGGATCACCTCCCTTGTCCTGCTGGCCATACTCTTTTTAATGCACCCCAGGATACCACTGGTCTTCTTGGCCACAAGGGCACACTGTTGCCTCGTGGTCAACTGTTGTCCATCAGGACACCTAGGTCCTTCTCAGCAGAGCTGCTTCCCAGCAGGTCAGCCCCTAACCTGCATGTGGTTTTTATTCCCCAGGTGTAGCACTTTACACTCACCCTTGCGAAGCTCATAAGGTTCCTCTCCACTCAACTCTCCAGCCTATCTAGATCTTGCTCAATGGCAGCACAGCCAGAAAAAGGCAGTAAATTATTATATGTTCCTGGAAGAAATTAAAACTTGGAAAAAAAATCTTTTTTTTTCCTGAATTCACATACTGCAAAAGCTGGAGAAATATATTTAAATGCAAACTCGCATCCTTGTTGTAACTGTGGTATAACTGTTGTATTATTAGTATGGTTGCAGGGCTGAGCCTTGCTAACAAAATGCACAATCTATTTTATTTTCAACTTTTGCAATAATATATTTCAACAGCAATACATAGGCAAACTGTAGGAACTACCTCCATTTTCCTTGAAATGTGCCCCGCATTACAAAGTGCACACAGGGTGATATAAGAGAGCCATTACAGACTTTGCTGGCTTGCCCAAGACAGCTTTAATAAATGGAAGGGCACAGTTCTATTTCAGGACAGTGTAAGGTTATGCTGTTCCCCTGTGAAACACATTGGAATGGTCATAAACACCATCCACTTCAAAGCATTTAAGACAGTAATCATACAATTACTGTAAAGCACAAATGAATGAAACCCTTCTTCTAACAGCCTTTCAGTATCTAAAGTGGGATTATAAGAAAGAAGGGACAGACTCTTTAGCAGGGTCTGCTGTGACATGACAAGGGGAATGGTTTCAAACTAAAAGAGGGGAGATTTAGACTGGGTATGAGGAAGAAGTTTTTTATGGGAAGGGTACTGAAACACTGGAACAGGTTGCCTAGAGATGTGGTGGAAGCCTCATCCTTGCAGACATTCAAGATCAGGCTGGATGGGGCTCTGAGCAACCTGATCTAGCCATAGATGTCCCTGTTCATTGTAGGGGAATTGGACCAGGTGACATTTAAAGATCCTTTCCAACTCAAAACAATTATTTGATTCTATGATATGCTGAAATAAGCCTTTGCTAAGGTGTGGGCTTCAATATTCAGTAGAAATTAAAGCTTGCAGCCAGAAACCAAAATGAAAGGAGAACATGTCCTCTCTGCATTTTGGATAGGATAGGGCATTTTTGGATAGGAAGCACGTTGGTTAATCTTCAAGCTTTAAGTGACTGTTTTTTGTCTCTTAGAAATATCAGTGTTCCTCTTGCTTGCCTGAGGCCATCACTTGTCACTCACCAGGGACTGGACCTTAGATACTCTTCGGTGATCCTTTCTCAGTCTGCCTTGTGAGATGAGGACAACAAGCACACAAGTGAGAGACCAGTCTTTTGAGATATTATGTGCCTTCAGCAGCCAGTTATATCTGACTAAAATGCTCCTACATATCTGCTTTGGTGTCCTCCTCAGGACATTCAAAGCAGTGCTTCAGTAGTACAAACTAGAGAGCCCGCAATAATTCCTTGTCCGTAAGTGACTTAAGTTGTTTTTAATGCTCTAGAACAACCTTATTGCAACATTACAGTGATATCTTCCAAACCCAGCTCTTTATAAAGGCTGCATTGTATGCCAGACTGATGTTAACACACAGGATTTAAATGATGACACAAGCAAAACTTCTGCTCTAAAATGAGGAAATTAAAAATACCAAAATATTATCTTTCCTCTTGCCAATGAGAACAGCTGGCAGGATAGGTTTACTGAACAAAACTTTGGCCAGCAGACATGGGTTATCATTTTCACAGACTTTCCCTCTGAAATACAGGATTAACAAAACATGCTATTTTTTTTTTTTTTTATTTTGAAATTGGAGGACTTGTGCCTTTCATCTGGTGAAATTTAGCGTAAAAGTGAAAATAATATCAAAGTTACAGGCGTCATAGGGAGGCTGTTAATGTGGGAACAAAGGGCATTTGTCCAGTTAAAATAATAAAAGGCTATACAACTTTCCCAGCGATGGCTGAAGCCCAATTAGTACTTTCCAAGTAGAGCCGCAATATTCCTTTCCAGATTATGCGGTTTGGCATGATTCAGAATGAGTAAACTTGCTTTCCTACAAGGGAAAAATATAATTAACAGAAAAAAAATAAGGTCATGCAGCATTATGCTTTAAATAAGCAATAATACATCATGGGATGTACATTAATCAGTCAATATTAATACACCTTGGACAGGCTGAGGCAGAGGCAAAACAGTGTGTCAGCATACAAAAAGATACATATGATATCCTGATAAAACTTGCACCTATGTGCAAGAATGAAATGCAAATGAAAACTGTATTTCCTTACTAGGTGATAGAAAGGGAATGTAGATTCAGTGCTCATGTGCATAGTACTCAAACATCCTTCTTGAGAGGTACACTTTCTACTAATGTTATATACTTTAAAGCAATATGTGGGTTAACTATTTTCCTTTTGTTTGAACACCTGTTTTTTGTTTTGTTTTGTTTTGGGTTTTTTTTTTTTTGTGCTGCTGCTGAAGGCAGAATGGCTTGGAAGATTCTTTTTTTCTTAATTCATTAAAAGGGCTTGCAACCAAGATTCTCACACAGAAAGGCTCTCAGAGTCTGTTCTTACTCATAGTAAACAACTTCTCGGGACTCTGGAAGTGACATAAAGCCTTCAAAGACTCAACAAACCTGGAAATAAACTAGCAGGATTAGAAAAACAAAAAAGCAATTTCCAATTTGGAGGTGAACGTGCAAATGAATTGTAAGGATTGTTTTTTCTTCTGACTGGTTTTCAACAATGTTTTTAAAATGAACAGAAAGTTCAGCTGAAGCTCAGAAAGAGGGGAAGATATGTAAAGCAAGGAAAGCATGGTAACTCAGGGTAAACATATAGTATGGCAGCAGAATGAAAACAGCCCTGCTGAGAGATCTGCTTATTGCTCAGCTAATTATGCTGTTCATGAGAAAGCAGAGTGATATGCTGGGAGGAAGATGAAAAAAAAGAAGAAAAAGTAGAACTTCAAAAACCTGGGAACCACTCCCATCACCTGAAGCTTAGACCACACACCTGAAAGGGAGGAACCCACATCCAGTCCCAGCACAGGGTATGAACGTCCTTATCTTCCTTACAACTCCACCATTTTTCAGTTATTTTATGTACTTACACAGAGTGTTTGTAAGGGAGGAATTACTTTTTCATTTCCTGCTCCTTCAATAGTTACAATAATCAGTGATATCAGAAACTTTAATGAGCTGCAGTGCAGCTCCTGCATTACTGTCCCCAGTTCAGTCCAGTCTCAGCCTCACGCGAGTCTCCTTCTCTCTGTGAAGATCCCACACAGTCATGTAAACATCCCTCCCTGCTGTAGTTGTGTGGGCGAAGGAGTAGGAAATGCATGTGCAGTGGATGGAGGAGTTTATCTGTGACCTGCTGTATTGTTCCAAGAGTCACATATAAGTTACATGCCTTCTCTCTAAGTTAATCTGCAAGTCAATAACTGATTGTATACAGCACTCCGCCGTCATCTACACAAGTTAAGATATGCCCTGAAACACCTGATTTTAAGGAATTACTTGAAAGACAGGAAAATCCTCATGGGCCATAGAATTGCTCTTAGTATTAAACAGATTCAAAGAAGGGAAAAAAAAAAAAAGGCCAAAAGGCTTGTATTTTAGACTCCATGATTTTAAACCGCTCCCACCTCTGACAGACTGAAGGGAAAGAGAAGGCAGCACTGGGGCAAAGCTCAGAGGGAGGGGCTGTCCCACCTGCCTGCATGGCATGAGAGCATCAGTGCTGATGCTCAGACTCTACTTCTCAGAGCTGAACTTCCTGCACTTTTGTTCTTGAATCAGCACATCTCTTCTTAAAGTGTGAAACTGCAACTTGTGAAATCCTTCCGCTGGACATACAATAGAACAAGTATTTTTGCTCCTTGGAATTTCACCACATGTTCCACCATCACCTCTCTATCTAAAAACGTCCCTTAACCCTCTTCTCTTCTTAAGACAGATACACCTCACTGATGTTAAGGAATGGAGGTGTATAATTCTGTGGTCTAACAGATTTATGCAACATAAGCATGAAGAAATGAAAATGATACATAAATACAAAGAAGGACCAAAAATTTCTATGCCTAAAGACAACTTCTCTATATTTCCATACCAATAAATCTACTTTTAGGAAACAACAGCCTGATTTCACCTTAAATCAGAGCTCCAAAAAATCTTTTGGAAAGAAATCCACCGCAAGAAATTAAGAGTACATGACTGAGAAAAAAAAAAAATCTGTATTTTACATGGAAAACATTTTCTGAATACTTCTTCATATAAATACCAAATCGGTTTTTACTTTGTATTAACTAATTAATGAGGCAATCTTCTGATACGAACACAACCTTCTTAGCTTTGAAAATTTTTATTGATTTTAAGTTTAGATGTCATCAGAATGTTTTGCATAAGAGGAAAAGTCATTATTTTACACTAAGAAAATTATGCAATATTTCTCATATAAATAACTGTTCAAGGGTGATTCTGTGCTCTGAAGCCCCCAGAGCTGTTTCTAATAGCTTGACAACTGTTTTCTGCATAGAAGATTTATTAATGGCTAAATTATTCCATGGAAAAAACACCTTGTCAAAAAAGAATCCCATTTTTACCTGAAAAACCACTATCGTTGCATGCAGCAATTGTATTTTATTTTCCTGGTGTTTATGTTCTTGCAGTGCTTTCATCACCCCTGTGTTTCCACGTATCCTCCAGCGCTATATTAAGCAATGCGACTGATATCTGTCATGTATAGTTTAATTCTTTCTTAATTAGCCTAACACCTCTATCAGACTAAAATCAGTCATACGGTATTATCATCTACGGCATGTTTTACTTTGCGTCATGTTTCTCCTTGTAAGGTGGTTTGTAAGTCGCTTTCCTTTAGCAACTCAGTAAGTCTATTGTTACTGAAAGAGAAGGATAATGACAAAGCTCCGCCCCAGTGTGGCAAATACTTTAGCTAGCTTCAACCAGCAAAACAGAAAGTGAATTAGGAGTAAAGGTTGCTTTCACATTCTTGTCAAGCCAGAATGATCATTTGGTTAAACCCTGCTGCAAATGTCTGATGTCTGAACTTGTCTGAAATATTTCTTAAAAATCATGAGTTGGAGGTCAGATAATCTCTTCTAACAGAAATATCATCTCTTTTATTTTTGAAGCCACTATCTTCATATGCTAAGTTTATAGACATTATACATCTCACGATTTATAGAATCAAAGCCTTCCAAACTCACCTTAACAAAATGAAAAATAAGAAGACTTCTTCCTCCTTTGATGAAAGTCATCATGTTAATACTGAAAAATGTCCACAGCTTACCTGCTTGGTAAGCTATCAGCTCCACAAGGATTCTCTAAACAGAATACAACACATTAAAACATGACTAGAAACACACCAAAATTTAATATGTTCACTTAACCACTTCAACATTAAAGAAGGTATGACACAGTCAAAGAGGGCACATTAAGTAGAACTGCCTTTTAATAACTTATTAAAATAATCCCTCATAAATACAAATTCCCATCCCAATAAGCAGATTCTCATCAATGTTAAAACTGACAAAAAGATTTTTCAAGAATTCTATTAAGCTGTACGTCCCAGCAATTAATTCCTTTCTGGATAAATTTTCTCTTCCTAGTACTCTTAGAGAAGAACAAGAAAAAACAAATTATAACACATTTTTAAAAGATTTATATTTCTCCCTCCAACAAATCCCTCAAAAGCCTACTTCATCTTTCTAATAAATAGAGAAGCTTTTCCTAGAAAGTGTGACAATGCATAAGTCTTCTACTCTCTTTAATTTTACAACCACAGGTGTTTAAAATTGCAGGCTTCCATGACAAAATAAGGAAATTTAAATCCTTTTCTTAAGGATACAAAGTTTCCAAATTCCCAGATACTGGAACTAATAGTCAAAAATCATTAAGCTGTTTCTGAAAATCTGAATGTTTTTTAAAAGCTAATAGGTATAGAGTCTTTGTTCCAAACGTGTGACCCTTAAGATGGAGCCTTTACAACCAGATAGCGTCAAAAGGCTTTTTACTGTGAACAACTCTAAAAGTATTGAGGCAAATAAGTAAATATTGATTTATTTGAAACAGTCATGTAAGGAACATATTTCAGTGGTATATCAAACCACTTCTAGGAAGTGACTTGTAGATAATACTGTCTCTACAGACCTGTCTACTACAGAGACTACCAAAAGTATTTTGCTTTAGATACCACTACTGTTTCCTTTTAGTTGTCTACCACTATCATGGTAGAAGCAGTAGCCAGAAGCTGTGTGTTAAGCCTTAGTTCCACACCAGAAAAGATGTTCAGCAGTGAATGCAATCCCAAAGGCTTTTCCCCATCTTCTCTGAGGAGGTGTTGGGCTGCAAAACCCCATATTCCTTGCATGCCACATTGAGAGATTCTGTAAGTGAGTTTGGGTTCTCCTGCTCTAGTACATCTGAGAATTTTTTCTCCAAGCCAAATGAAATACAATATTCAAGCATCTCTGTGTACATAAGATAAACAAGCAAACAACAGCAACAAAACCACCACATTCCTAAGGTACTTTTTGCATTTAAGCCATTATTTTCTCTCACACCATACTTCCAAAAATTTCTTATTCCTCAATCATTCCCAGCGCTTTCGGTGTGATGTTTCCCTTTGTCTCGCAACGCTATTCCTTTATATTTTTCTATTATGTTTGGCATCAGCTTATCAAAAACATGTATTACCTTTGGAAGAAGTACATTGAGACACACAGTTAAACTATCTTTGAAACATGTAATGTTGGAAAGAGAAAGATTAATAAAAAGACCACTATAAACTAGAAGCATATCAGTTGCAAGCAACATGGAAGATAGATCTGGGTATACATATTAGGTGACTGTGTAGTTATTAAGTTGTCAGTGGGATACAATAATGAGAAAATAAATGCTATGCAGGGATGGACCACTTACAATATTTCTTACAGAGAAAGGTGAAACAGCTGTACTTTAGTTTAAGGCACCTGAGGGATCTCAAACAGATTTTTCTCATCGTGATCATGAAAGATGAAATAGGTAGAGAGCTGCAGTAATTACTAGGGAGAAGTCTTTTTGAGAGAAAGGCTGCACAATTTTTACTTGTTTAGTCTAGCAGAAACAAAAGCTGATACAGGAAATAATTATCCTCTAAAAACACAATAGGCTGGTAAACAATAGGCAAAGAAAAGAACTATTTACTCTACTGGACAATGTTGGCACAGGAATAAGTGGGTGTAATTTGGACACAAATAAATGTAGGCTGGAAACTGGAAGGTTTCTGACTATAAAAGTGGTGAGATTCTAGAGCAGTTTTTTAATAGATGTAGCGGGGAGGAAAAAAAAAACAACAAAAAATCAATCCTCAAGCTATTTAATGATGAGGATTGCTAAGATCATGGAAAAGTCTGGAAGCATATTTCTCATGTAGGTAAGAACTGCATTTTGATCATCCAGGAGATAACTTCCAGCATAATTGTTGCCTGTTTTCTGAAAGCGGGATTAAATATACATATATATACATAACTATATAGAAATTAAACCATATTGTATATTTATATTCAATCATATTTATGTATTAGAAATATTGCTTAAGCAAATGCCATCCATACGTAGATGGTATCTGTAATTACGTTTGCTTCACAAAAAGAAAACAGTTTAACTTGATAAATAGGTATCACATTGTATGCCAGTGTCTGGAAGCTGATTTTTCTAAATGGAAAGACACAATTTGTCACATGCTAATTTTCTTTCTTTTCTGTTTTCTTTTTTATGCTCTATCTTCACTTTCTCAGCAAATCCAAGGAGCAGAAGGAAAAATTAAATATTGCAAAGGCAAAATCATAGAATAAAGATATTCCTCTCCCAGTGCCAAAATATAAACAAGTGATAGAATCCCACTGAAAACAGGGAAATGATTGCGTATGCGTATTTGAAAGTCACGTCAAGTGTATGTGTAGACGTGTATATAATTATACATATATTTTCGTCATAAACAGGCTATCATTTATATTATTTCTGTAAGGCCACTTTAAAAGGTTTATTGTGGAGGAAACGATATTATGAACTGGAGTATGCATAAACTATTAGCTTACAGTTCATAACTGCTCACCAAATATTACGAAAATACATCAAAACATGATATAATAAGATATCAAAAGTCACACTGATTAGTGTACTTGACCAGATAGTGGAGTACCATGGCTGCAACACATAGAGAAAATGGGCACAGAGAAACTCCCCACCTTGCAAACGGAGAAGAAGCACAATTATATAGGCTGGCTATAAGAGGCTACGCTTCATCTGCTGAAAAAAATGTAATAGCCCTAATGGTGACAGAGTTAAATTAGAGAAATTTAGATAAATAAGAAAAAAACATGTCCATGCGATATATATGCAATATTAAAAAAAAAGGCAAATTAATTTGATTATTGAAACAAATTTGATTAAAGTGACACAAGATTTTGATTGAAATTTTCCTACGCTGATTTATTTTTGCATACCTAATATTATTGAATGTGCTGTTTCTTTCCCAAAGAAGATCTGAATGCCTGCCTTTTTTCCATCAACAAAGGACAGAAGTATGTATTTGGAAACAAATAGGTTTATGGATAGTTATAGATTTAAGGATAAACTGTCTGAAATAAAAAAAAATAGTCACTTTCATACTTCTCCAGTTTTGTGGCTGACTGAAGTCAAGTAGCACAAAGACATAGTAAAAATAATGCAAGATAATTAAAAATATGAAACTCAAATTTTGATTCACTTTGATTCAACATTCAGCAGACATCCATGAATGTTAGTTGGTGCCATTTTTTCCACATGGAGGAATTCAGAGACACCTTTTCTTCATACACACTTCCATGTCATACTGCCCCTCTGCTGCACTCTGTCACATGGCAACAAAATGTCACAGTATATTGGCAGGCAGGTTCAACCTCTACTGCTGTACCACCAACTTTCACCTCTGGTGTTATGGATCAACATAAGAAAATAGGAAGCATTACTTTTGGAGAGCCCTCATAGAACATTCGGGGCACTGGCAGATGGAAGTCATGCAAATCAAATTACATTCTGCTACATGTAAATGTACAGTGTCATGAGAGTGATTGGTTAGTTGTTTTTTATTATTATTATTAATTATTATTATTAAAATATTTATTTTTTCTAGCACTTAATCAGAGCCTGAAACCACAGCTCTTTTCTTTGAGGGTTTAATAGTATTTTCTCTCTTTTAAATGCAATCATCAATCCAACACTACATTTGCATTTTTTTAATAAAAATAGATAAGAGAATTGCAATGAGGTTGTTCAAGAAAAGGCGGTTGCATGTATAATGTGAATCTTTCAGATTTTAGTTTGTAGCTTTATTCTGTCTGTTTTCTAAAAGTAATTTCAAAGTGGCACATTGCTTTCTCACATGGTGACTGTTCATCAGCCAGATGAGAACCAACTCCCAAGTGTAACTCTTCCATTTTCCCTACATATGGTGCTTTGCACAATCGTACTGATGTTTTTTATAAGAAGTGTGACTAGTATATAATAATGCAATTTTTTTCTGGACTATTGTTATGAATGCACAGAAACTGTAGAAGAAATTGAACTATTAGTCTACCAAGAAGGTAATCATTTCAGAAGTATATACCTGCCAAGATTCCCTGGGCCTCTGCTATAGTGGAAGATGAAAGGACCTCTCCAAATCCAAGAAGGTTGGGAATTTTCCTATATGAACTTATGGCAACATTTTAATACTTTATAAATAAAATAGAATGACTACTATGGTTTGGTACTCAGCCTTTTATTTTTCACTCCTGGTGCCCCCAGGTTACCACTCAAAATTCATTGAAGTAGTCAACTTTATAACTTTTGTGTATTAGTGACACAATCATCAAATATTTATTCCCAAGTATATTTATTCCCAAGTACAGCGTGAGGTTATTCTTATTGCTCTTAAGGAAAAGAAATTCATAGTAAAGCCATTCTTTTCTCCATAATATGGAGGTATGCACATACAAATCTGTATGTGGCATAGGCACAGAAAGAGTATGCAGGTAACACTAACTTCCATTAAAGCTTCTCAGTGTTTCTCACCATGACCTTGTTCTGTGCTGCCTACAATACTACCGTAAGACTTCATTCAACCAGTATTTTCCATGTGGGGCATTTGCATCAGATGGGGAACAACAAAGGAGGCATTCTCCCTGGGAAACAAAAAAACCAAAAGCTCAACTTTTTTTTTGCGATTGATAGGAGTGTAAAGAAGAATAGCAAAGGAAAATCTGTGTAGAAAATATTAGGATTGACCATCCAAAGACTTGGAATGCAGTGGTAGTGATGCAGAGCTGTTGGGAAGGGTCTGGGGAAGCCCAGCGAAGGTGGCTTGAGCGAGCAGAGGGATTGTGACAAGAAGGTTGGTACACAGAAAGAGGAAAATGTTGAGATACAGAACTGCTAACATCATGTGGCACTGAACTTCCTCTGTGCTGAAGACAAACCTACTATTGAGCAGGAATTCAGTCTTTTTTTCCTCATTTCCGGGAGAGCCTGCTCATGGTTTTGCACACATAGCGCTGACGATGGGAATACAAACTTCCTAGGGGATTTTCCTCTGACACTCCCCACAATTCCTATCTTTCTTCCATCATTTATCATTTTCTGAGCGCAGATCATGGGCTTTCTTCAATTTCCCTATCTCCCTCGTCCAGCTCATGGGGCCAGTGCAATGAACTGCATATAACTTCGGAGAGTCTGGCAGACTCCAGATCAGGAGTGTCATTCTATTGGGGTTGACTACTAATAACATAGGAGAAGGCTGTTGCTGGATTAAATGCCTATCAAAACAAACTTCATTTTGCACACTTCCTGTCAAATGATTTACAGTGGGGTCTCAATATTCACTGGATCTCCCTTTTCCAAGGATCCAAGTCTCCAGTCCAATAAGAAGCCTGTTGAGTTAATGACCAGGGTTCTGCTGGATCACTGATAGTTACGAAAAAAACTCCTGGCCCCCAGTATCCCTGTGCCTCACCTTCTGATAACAAGACTTGATCTCTGCCACTCAGTGATACCTTCCATTCATACTCCATCTCGGTTTCTGTCTCAGCTAACTTGTTGTATTTCTCCTGGATTTTTGACATCTTGGCTTCCATGTACAGCACCATACAGGTAATCACCTGCAGGGCCTATCCACATTGTCCATTATCAGTCTTCTCTGTTCTGATCAAATACCTCATAATTCCCTCCTCATTCTCAAGGTAAAATATCTCCCGTCTCATTTCTAACTCCTTAATTAGGTATAGAATTCCTGAACCAAGCCACTGATTATCAGTTATTTGACTAGATTCAAAAATCCTGGTTTGCTTTCTTAGACTAAGTTAAGATCTATCTCTTGTTCCTTTTCTTCTAATTTAGACTGCAGAATTTTTTTCCAGATCTAGTGTGTCACACAAGGCTGTGTGCAGACACTCACTGGACTTATGTTCTGCATCTAATTGGTCCTGCAACGTTTTCACCGAGTCCTCTAGGGACCTATTTATTTCCCCTTCTGCTTGTCTGTTGAAATACCTTACCAAAAACCTTTTGAGGTGCCATCAGAGCCACTTCTAAGACAGCACACACTGTGGCTTTTTCTTTTCCCAACCACATTTTCTGCTCCTTAGAAAGGGTTGCAATTCTTTCTGCTAGGATTGTGCTTTCAGCACTAGGATCATGACAATTGTTCTGAACCCAAGTAATTTCCAGTGGGAAGGACATGCATTACACTTTTCCAACTTCTCAGTAACAGAGGAGCAGTCAAGCACTTGGCTTTTCCTGGGGCAACCATGTCTTGCCACTGCTTGTACTTCTTCCAGAATACAGCCTTCCTGGTGTATAGCTGAGAGGTCACTTCCTGACACTCCCTGCCTGCACTTATCAGGTGGAACATCAGTATCCCTCATACCTCTCCCAGTTTATAGCCTTCCTGGTGTGTAGCTGAAAGGTGGCCTCCAGACCTTCCAAGGAGATCCTGCCAACTCCGCCAAATTAAGATGTCACATCCCATCTACAAAGAGAGGGAAGGGTGACCAGATTCATAAATCCCATCTGGTTAGATTAAGGTAAAATGATACTCAAGGTCCAAACACAACCATCAGTTTTAATGAGAATCTCTGTACTATGATTATCTTTGAAGTACTGGCACTCTTACAATTATATCTATCTAAGCTGTGCAGCAAAGTGTGCAATTTCATAAGAAATCAAAATAAGCATTGCATTACATAACAATTTTATGTGGGAAAAAGAAAGAAGAGAGATGGAGGGTGTTGTGGGGAGACAGAGAGATGGATGGTAAAAGAAATCACCAGTCCACGTGCCAGTATTTATCCAGCCAGTAGGGGTTTCCTCAGTTTGTGAGAGCATTCGTCCAGAAGTTCCAAAGTATTGAAGTTTCAACTCCCCCCTGACCTTCTCTTAGGCATCTTTTTATGCTAAGCCTGCTAGATTTTTGTGGTTTGTCATCAACAAGATCACCATAAACAAATTTGCAGTCAAAAATTCTACAGTGAACATGGGAGATTTGGACAGAGCAAGGTCACCTCTCCTCCACAGGGCTCCCTTCTCCAACCATGTCTTCAGCCTTCAGCCTATTGTCATGGCTACGGTCTCATCTTGTTAGGTGTTTGAGACAATTCCAGGCATGCCACAGAGAATGTGTTTTTCATTGGTCTGCTACAGTTGTGAGAACTCACAGACCCAATTGTCAAGCATTCAGAAGATAAAGTGCAGCTCATAAAAAGGTCCATTTTAAGTGGTTGCCTAGAACCAAGGTCTGTGACAGAGAAGAGGTCACACTTTAACTCCTAAATATACTAAAACAGACGCTGAATGTCAAAAAAGCTGAAACTATATGCAATTCATAACCAGCTCAGGCCAGTTAGTTTGCAAAACTGTCCCTAGGGAACAGGTAGGTGATAAGTTTGATACAGACAAGATTTGAAGAAAATGATTCCATTTTGGAAAAAGAACTGCAATAATCCATGCTGACTCTGTGCATAATACCAGGTATCCTACATCACTTAGAGGAAAGGCAAAAATAGTATTTTTGCTTGCCCTTGTAAATGGGACATAGTTGCTCAGGATAATATTAAATGTATGGTCTACTTATAGGTATGACTGTGCCAGGGCAGTTTTATCGCTGTGCGTGAATGTACTTGTCAACGAACAATACATTGGGTCACAGAAACTGTACTCCCGTCGCAGTACTGATTAATAAGTTGAATTTTTTAGGGAATATGACAAGTTTGCAGAAGAGTTGCCTGTGAAAACATAGAACTTACACTTCAAGTACTTTATAATGATCTTTTTTCCTGTTTCTTTTTCTTGTTTTAGTGTTGAAGTCAGAAGAATCATAGAATCATTCCAACAACAACCTAACCATACTACCCTAACTCTAACAACCCTCCGCTAAATCATGTTCCAGTGTTTACCAACTCTTTCTGTAAAGAAATTTTCCCTGATATCCAACCTAAGCTTACCCTGGCGCAACTTAAGGCCAGTTCCCCTTGTCCTGTCACCTGTCACCAGTGAGAAGAGACCAACCCCGCTCTCGCTGTAAGCACCTTTTAGATATTGGAAGAGAGCAATAAGGTCTCCCCTCCTCTCCTATCCCTTCAGAAGTGTGCAGTAGACTGTTTGTCTCCCATCCTTCAAGTCCCTCAGCATGCCTCCTTCTCCCCTAGGCAATCAACCAGACAGTTCCCACTTTTGGCAATTGCACCATTCCCCAGGCAACGTAAAGTTTCTCAGCACCTTTCACTACCTGCAGGTCAGAGGAATCACTCATGCTGCATCACTGGAGACACATTTTGAATGAATACAGGTGGCAGAAGGAACAGAAATGAATGAGTATGAGAAAAGCCTTTCTGATTGAATGTGTCACTGAGTGTAACTGCATATAATTCAACCCTACATTCAGTACTGCACAATTTCTGTAAAATATTGAGTGTAAATGAATAGTAGAATGGCAATCCTAAAGGCAAATAAAATCAAATTTGGAGTTGGGGGGGGGGGTTATTGTTCAATTTTTATTGTTTCTTTGTTTTTGTTTGTTTGATTTTAACAACTGCATTTTCCAATTTAGTATTTTCTACTGGCGCTACTTCATAGTGTGTGTTCTGACTATCCATGTCTAGCTACAGATGTGGTATACTGTTGCAAACAGGCTTTTGCATACAATTTGTTGGTAACGTTCCAGACAACACCTGTGACAGAAATAGTGTTAGAAATATTTAGGGAAAAAAAGACAAGTTTTCAGGCACTCATAGGTCTATATTTTGAACTCTATTTTTAATTTTCTGTTCACTATGAAAAATTCTAACATAATTCGGAGTTTAACTTGATTTGAACGCACAATAAGCCCTGATGGTATGAGAACTGGGAAAACCATTACCTTCACTGCAATTCACATTTTGGAATCTATCTTGCACATTCTGTCAGTCAGAAATCATTCAATTTTCAAAACTTTTGATAACGTTGCAGGACTGTAGATAAAAGCGCAGAGGAGGTCTACATTTATAGCTCGTAAAGAAAGTGAACAGATGCTGTGAGAAGTGATGCAACTATTTTAAAGCCAAGGGGTTTTTTTATATTATTTATAATATAAACTTAACTAGCAATATTGTTTACATCCATCACATCCCATGGCTGTCATGTGGCACTAAAAAAGTTGGTAAACTGTCTAGGTATTTCAAATGTATTTATGAATTCATTTGGATTTTGTTCTGTTTAATGCTGAGCTTTCTGCATTGAAGTTGATGGTTTGGAAATGCTGTTGTTATTCTTCAGTCTTACTTTATTCCTAAGATTTTTGTCTGGGAATAATGGTGTGAATTTCATAGCAGACAGAGTGCACAGGAATCTGGAGAAGCTTTGTACATAGCTATCAATAATGCATCTCTCTGTATTCTCAGGGGATCATATTTCCATAGACAGCTACAATTAATTCAAAGAAACCATAAGATGGAAAACAAAGAAAAAATGGTGAGCTCTCCTACTCTCAGGGCTTTTGTCCAAGCAGATACAATGGTTACAGATCAGAACTTATACGTTTAAAAGTAGCTAATAAGAATGCAGAATTGCTGACCTAGTGTACACAAATACTACCAGCAAAACTACAGTCAAGAAGGTCCCTTCCATTTGTGAATGAACCTATCCTGTGTTGCTATCAAGTGTCCTAGTGAATAGAAAACATCTTTGGTTCAGCATTATGTCAGATATACTGGACTAGACTCTTACAGCTAAACAAGAAGAAAATGAATTAACACTTTTTTTTTTATGTCAGTGGCACATGGAGTCTTGCCATGAACTTACTGACAGAAGAATGGGATCCAATAGATTTTTCATGTGTGTGACTGAACAGTGATCAGTGTCTAGATGTAGGTGAGGGTGTGGGTCCAGCAGAACACTCTGAAGGAATTTTACTCAAGTGAATAATTCTGTTTAATTGGAAACTGATGTGAAGAACTGGTTCGGCCCTAATTTTGCAGAATAGTTTATAGACACGTAAAACACAATGAAAACATAAGCACAAAATCAGACTAATACATCTTGCAATATAATGTAGATTAACTGTTGAATCACAGTTGTTAAAATCAGTGGCTTTGTGTTAGAAGTTTAATATTGTAGGTTCTGCCATTTATTTCACCACAGGCAGTGAATGATATAGCTTAAGCCCTTCAGCTGTAGCTGCACCCAATTAGCTATAGACATATCAGGAAATACATTCATGATGCAGTTGGCTATACTATATGGGTTTTATGCTTTTTATGGGTTTATATCACAAATATTCACTTTGTGTTTCCCCTGGTTGAAAACTTTTTAATGTTTTTATCTTCATTATATTGCACAGTCTATCCTACAGGCAGACTGTCTTCTTTGAAACATCCACCAGCCCAAAATGCAGGGCTTACTTGCTGAGGTTCTCCACCTTTTTCAGAGTACTTTGGAACAGAGTGACCTCACACCTGACCTCACCTCTGAGGGCACTCTCCTACATCCTCTGGGCACTTACACTGACAGACAGCAATGGACTTGGCCAGCACTGCATGTTTTGAAAGATGAGGCCAGTGTGGAGCAGTGGGAGAAAGCCAATGGCACACTAAGAATTCAGTAACACAGAGTGAGTTAGGAGACTCCAAAGTGAATCAGAGTACAATTGGTATCAGGCCCTGAGATGAAGGCTTCAAGAGCATTTAAACTCTGTGTTAGTTCTGCTATGCAGCTGCTAATGAGGATGTCCAGCACCCCATGACAAGCCACTTTCTGCTGACTGTCACAGCAGATAAGACTGGTAAAAAAATCTGGAGGACTCTATAGAACCAAAATGGTTAACAGACCCTAATGTCAAAACAGTATACGAGGCTGCGTGAATATGGTAATAATTATAATCACATAAATGATAGCAGAACTTTGCACTCAAAGTCTTGTTTGCATGATCCTATAGCAGTTATACCAGTACACGTTATATTTGCGTACACAAAACCATAAAATACTCATCATGAAACAACTAAACCAAAACATCTAGTTATATTCTGAAAAATTTGGTCTGAATCTTTTGGGTTTATTACCACAGTAACATAACATTGGTTTTACGCTTTCATCAGAGTTTCAGTCTTTGCTCCATTCAAGAATTTTTCTTTGTTAAGTTGTGGATACCAAGGGAATATGAAGAACGTAAATATGGCACTGAATGGACTACTTAATTCCAGATAGAGTAGTAACTTCAAAGTATGCTGTCAAAGAAAAACTGTCTGCTAAATCACCTTAATGGATAATCTAAAATTCAAGATTTTTTCTGTAATCAAATTTTGTGCCCTTTCAAATTCCTTTGTTATCACAGCTCAAGCTGTAGAAAAACCTTCTGCCTCTTATACCTCTGGAGAACAGTATTCACTCATGTAAAAGAAATTTAGAAATGCAATAAACAGTACTGTAAGAGACAGAATATCTGCAATCCAAAAGCTTAAATAACATTATTATTTACATATAATAGGCTCTTATTTAATGATGTTACAGTCAAAGCTGAGTAAGAAACCAATTATTTGTGTGTAGCAGTTCTATTAAGTGTTTTTTGAATTAAAAAAATAACATATTTTAGATAGACTTTCTTGTCCAGATCTAATGTGAACAGATACTGAAATACCTAATTAGACGTCATGAAATCACTCTGTATTATATAACTATATTCTATAAACATGCATTTTCCCCAAAGAAATACAACACAGTCATACAAGTAAGAAGAAATATTGCTTACCTTCCTTAGCAAATACTCCATGGAAGCAGAGTAAATCTGGTCATAAAAGAAAAAACAAGATTGATGTGTACAACTCACACACACACAGACAACGGACACAGTCTTCTCCAGGAGGAATGCCTGTTGTAGCCTTCTGTGCATGTTTCTTACTTATCCACACTGTAGTCAAACTATGCTCAAAATACCATTCCATGGCATTGGTATAGGCACCGACATGCTGCATAAATGGTACTTACTGTTCCAGAAGTCACGCATTGTCCTATAGAAAATATACACTCCAAAACTGGGATTTGTTACAACTGAGCAGATTGTGGCAAAACACAGTGCCTGGCTTGTCAGGGAAATGTTGCTTTCACTGATCAGCACGTAATCACAATGCATACTATCCTTACCTCCTATGTACGTGCATGCGTATGTACACACACACATTTAAAGAAAGAGTCGCAGCCTATCTCTCACAGCCTCATACTGATTGCTGGATAGGGGGGAAATCTTGTTAGGATTACACATAACCATTTCCCTTGACCACGACTTTTGCACACATTTCTCATGTCGTGTAACCAAGATGAGTGATGCTTGGAAGCATTTATAACCCGGACGCAAGTGATTATTCACATAAGGCATCAAACTCATTTTGGCTTCCCCTGCGAGAGAGTGCAGTGCTACTGCTGCAGCAGCACAGTCGCTGTGCTGTTACTCATTTGCTGCAGTCTTTGTGCAGGAGTACACGTTATAAACAAATTAGTAACACAATAACATCCAATACTCAGCAACCAAAGAAAATGATGGAGAATCAATCAGATCCTACAGCGAGCATGCAGATGGGCTGTAAAAACATTTAACGGGATATAGATTTTCCTGTGCTGTCAAAGTTAAAGGCACCAAAAGGAAGCATATACTGAGGCATTTTTCTTCCCCTGTGATATTGATCCAATGCCAGACGTAGTGAAGCACAATGGGCACACAGTCAACCTTGGTAAATTAGGTAAATTGGAGATCATTTGACGGTATTCTATTGTTGCTATTGTAATCACCGTAATTTTCACTGGTAATGGTGCTTCGTGATGAAGTGCGGCTCTCACAGGATAATTGTGAAAGGTATCGAAAGACTCAGGGTGTAGCATCTGGTTTTAAAAGCTCTTCAGATTCAAATTGGCATTTTACTTTATCTTGAAAATTTATTAGAGATTCAGATCATGCCAGTTTAAATGGAAAGGTGAAAGCAGGGTAATTTCAATCTATGAATTATTCAGATTCAGACTGGTGAAATTGCCATCCATGAACTGATTCCCTGACAGTTTCTTGCAGAGCCTCCATTATGCTTGTCATTTTTATTTCTTTATCTACGATCTCTCTCTCAGTTACTGCGCTTGTCCCTTAGGGCTGTGCTTCACAAACCAAGTATTTCAAATTGGCAATAACCTAAGCGTGTTGCAGTCTCCAATCGCAGTCTCCACAGGCTGTCTTTTCCAAATCATTAAAACCCACGTCCACGATGGTGTCTGTTAGGCTCTTCTCTTAGATGAATTACATAAAAAAACAAAAAGGGAAGAGAACAGGGCTTCGTAGCAAAGAAGAGTCGGGTTCCTGTAGCAGTCCAGCAAATAAAGTGATGCTTTGTGCTGGCTCCTTTGTTGTCAGCGTAACCCATTCTAGCTGCATAGCATCACGCAGAAAGAAACAACTGTTAAGGCAGGCTGACTTCGTGCCCTGGTTTCCAGCAGAAGAAGATAAGGGCTGCATTACAGACAGACTAATCTACGCAAATACCCACGCGGAGAGAGCGCAAGGAGTAGCTTCTTTCAGGCAAGGAGAAACAGATGCAGTAGTAGTAGCAGTTGTAGCAATTGTATTATTAGAAGGAAAAGCGACCGGATAACGGGAACTGTTTCATTCTCACAGACTCCAACCCATACAGATTGCAGTCCCAGAGCCTCTCCACTTGATGGCTGATTGTATCACTGCCAGTCGCCTGCTGCCCTGTATCCCGAAGAACTGGGACTGATTTAGGTCAGAGTCTGGTTGCTCGCTTGAGCTTTGCTACACTGATGTAAGAAACTGCAGCAAATTGTATTACCCATCTGCACGGCCCTGGAACGCCAGCACAGCTTCGGAAGAGGAGCACCTGCAAAGGCCCCAGTCAGGCAAACAGAGACAAGTGCTGCCATCTCCACGGTCCTGTGGCTGCAGGTGTATCATCACGGCACAGAGTGGGAGAGCAGCGTTCTTCCTCAGTGGCAGCGTGGGCACCGAGCTCCGCACAGTCCCTGCTCAGCCGAAAGCGCTGCCAGGCTGGAGCCAGCATATCCAGACTGCGTGTCTGCTCCTGCGCTAACACCAGGAAAACGTCTCTCGGACAAAAAAAAAAAAGATGAGAATAAAAAATCTATGCTGCTTTGTGCCTGGGTCTATGCGTCTGCTTTGCCGCACTGCGACTAGAAAACTGCAGCACTAAGAGCTCTGGCAGTTGCGATAATGTAGAAAGCAGCAGCTCTGTGACACAGCAGTCAGCTGACTTGCAGTGTTATCATTCAATGTCCTCTATAGAATAAGGCCAGTTTCTAAGGTAGAGCCGGAAGGATGACCTCGAATACAAAAATTGGGCTAGACAGAGCGCCTGTTGTCTCGTACACCTGCACATTATTTTGGGGTGATATACACCATTTGCATCAGGAGCTGCAGGTCTTTAGCGGTCTCTTTTCCCTTCCTCCTTTCCTTCTCCATTTTCAAAACAGAAGCAATTTTCTTCCTACCATAAAACAGTCCATATGATAACATTTAGTTGATGAAAACACCATTAATAGGAGTTAAGTAAATTCATTCTAAGGTATTGCTTGTAAAGGAGATTTCTACAAGAAGAGTTGATGGGTTTTGGTTAGAAAAAAGAAACTACAAACTCACTTCTGGAAAGGGAAAGCAATCGGGTGAGCACATCTGAATTGCAAAGGTTAATTAGCAAGAACTAGTTTCTGCAGTCTCATCCAGGCATCTCGTTACCTAGGCTGATTTTCATGGTTCTCTGTAGCTCCCAGCTAAGTTCACTGGGAACATCTGCTTACTCATTCCTCTGGGAAGTTGGAGGCCAGAGCTGTAAAGTGGGCAGATACGGGAAATGATGAGTTCTGAATCAGCAGGAGGCAGCGCCTCACCTCCACTGGGGACTTCGAGAATTGAGGATGTTGTGCATACTCTTGAGAAACTTCACCATGTGTCTGCCTACCTAAGAGATCCATAAAGGTAGAGTAGCCATGTCCTAAATTGCTATAAATCAACTACCAATGGTTACAGAAAGAATTTTAGGACAGGTCAGCTTTCACTGATCTCAATGGACAAGCCATATTTTGCACAGGTCAGAACTTAATTGGTGATCGCTATTACTATTGCGGACTGTGCATTTCAATGAGATGCTTTATAAATTCATTATAAAGTACTTGTAAAGTCAAGTAAGCAAGCAAGCATTATATACCAAGTTGGTATTCCTTGTTATAACCCTTCTTGTGCAAAATTACATCAGCATTACAGTGGACGTAATACAGAATTCTGCTGAAAGAAAGCAATTTGTACCAAAAAGCAAACAAACAATCAACAACAAAACTTCAATAAAACCATAAGGATGGCAAAAGCTGTGTTGCACCTTTAAGGAGCAATTCTCTTGGACGACAGAGAACAGAGCACCCATGCAAAGACTGCATGTCCATTGCTATATTGCTTTAGGGAGAGAAATGTCTGTTCTCATACATATCCAGATAATGGATGAGTAACACAGCCGCAGCCCTGTCTCTTCTTTAACAATTTTTTATTAAATGCCCCTAAGGTCACTATTCCTGCAGTCAGCAAAATCAGCACAGACGTCTGGTACAGAGATTCCAGCCTTCTTTCCTCTCCTTTGCATATTAACAACTGCCCTCCTCAGCTGCTGGCTGTGTCTCCACAGCACCACACATTTGCTGCTCTAGAGCATGTTTTCATATTGCCATGATATGATAGAAGCTGGGAAGAAGCATGATATCTAGGCAAACTCCAAAAAGCCAGTGATGCCAGTTTTCCTGCCTTTATGGATTTGCTGGATCATTGGTGTTGTCTTAAGGGGGGCTAATAAACCTCACGCAGTGTCTGTTGGTTCTTCTCAGAGCCAGCATCAGAAAACTCTGATGCTTAGAGGCCCCCCAGACAAAAGATGGGGAAAGAGGGGGAAACTCTTTCTGTAACTGGTCATGGTTCTCCTCTTCTGCTGAGCTCCAGTTTCTGTTGTCTCTCTTTGTCCTCGTGATAAGCTGGGTGGATGTTCCTCCAACAGGGGTCTGTCGAGCACCACGTCTTCCTAAGCAAAAGGCAGTCTGTAGATGGCAGAAAATGTTTTTCCACCAACCATCACAGCTGTGGGTGGGGAGAGGGGAGGAAGGAGCATTTCTCTCCTCTTTCCAACTCAGTGGAGCTGGCTGCAGATGTAACAACCACAAACACAACATTTCTCCCGAGATTTTTCCCTTCAGTTCCATCGTCTCTTTGGGAATAGGCAGATGTGCTTTATTTCCCCAAAGCTCTGCTGGAGTATCTATCTTGCAATCTTTGCTGATGAAAGGGTGCAGGAAGCCAACTGGCTCTGGCAGCAGTGCAAGGAGGGGGCAGGCCCTGGGGGGGGTCAGGAATGAGTGAAATACAGGATGGGGCATATCCACTCACTCGTTCTGGAGCTTTCCTGAAACCCACATTAGGTGTTGGTTCTGAGACTGACTTTTCATTTTAGTTTTCTGGTGTTGATGAAGGCTAATGCAATTTCCTGAAACACATACAGAGACCCTTTCCTGGTCATTACATCCCTCACCCCCAGCCACTCCCAAAACCAAGATCTTAATTTGGTTTTCCTAAACTCTGTTGCAGAAGGTTCAGAGCTCAGTGTTTTGATTAGTTCTTGGCTATGTATGCACATGCATGTACTATATTACACTGCATATTACATTATATTTAGAGTAAGAAATCACACTTGGACAAATTTGGGAAAAGTGACTACAACATTGAAAGTTTCACCTTGTTTACCACTTTGGGAACAGAACAGATTAAAATTCTGCCTCTTTTCTCCCCCTTTTTCTTTCTTACGAAAATGAAAACTTCATCCAAGCCCATAAATTGTATGCCAAGTTTTAGCTGAACACAATTAGAAACAGCTTAAATATTAAACCGAAAACTTGAGGGATGATGACATTAAAGGGATGTTCTCTCACAGGCTCTTAACCATAGCACTGCTGACAGGACACTGTTATCAGAGCTGAATGGCATCACTGAATTTATCTCATGCATTATCTGAAATTATGAACACAAAACATTTTACACATCCTTTGGATGTTGTGTTCCCCCTTCCTAAACACAAGCAACACCACGTTCATTCAGCTGCTATTATTTTGAAATGATCAGAGCATCACTGCAGATTAATGAGGCTGTTACATATTGTATGTTTTTTCTCTGTTTCTTAGGTTTGTTACAGATATTAGCTAACGCGTGTACTTAAGTGTTAACCTTTTACTCAACTAACACTTATTTTAAATGGCCTTCTTCATTTTTTCTTTTACTTCTCTGATTTTAGTAAATTTGTTTGCTTTTATTTTGTGATACTATTGTGTAACCAAGAAGCAGTGGATACGTTAATCTAGAGGTTTTTCCTATCCATTATTAGGTGACAACTTAAAAGTAGATACACATTTTCCTTCCCAGTGTGCAAACCTTGGACCTTCAGGTATTACAAATAATATACATGTATTGTATAACATCTTTCCAACAGCTGGTCCTCTTAAGGTATTGGTGATGTAGCATATTCAGCACCACCCCTTGCTCCCTGTATCTTCGTATAAATAAATTTTAAGTCTATTTATTGAGAGAAAAATAGTCCAAAACTCCTACTTTTATCCAACAGAATTTCTCAAGGAACCGACTTTTTAAAAAATCTGAAAATGCTTTCTGAACTGGTTCCTAAGTACAGAAAAAAAGGCCTTATCAGCACTTGAGATACAGAATTAAACTTTTACAGGCTGCCCTTGGAAGACTAGCAGAGACTAATTAGAAATATAACTTTTGTCACAGAAGTGAAAGAGAATCCTGTGTATTTCCCAATCCTGCTTCTGCAAATCCTTCCTGCTGAAACAGCTGAATCAGAACAAATTGCTTGTGTGCAAGTTACTTCAGCCATATGGTGGAAGAAAAAAGAGCTGTGGGCCTCCTCGGCGCTGTAGTAAATAGGAACTACCTCCATGCGGTTTTACACATTTATAGCTAACGCGGAGACCTAAATGTGAAATCAGGGAAAATGAAGTGCATTTGTGAGTCTCCCTCTGAGACTCAGGGCTCAGAACTTATTAAAAAGATGAAACTCATCCAATTAACCAATAAATATAGATACATGTATTTCATTGCTGATTATCGTGCTTTTTCATCTGAGTGATTAAAATACAAATGAGGCCATGAAAAATAAAACAAAATGGCAGTATACACAATCCACTTACAACAGCACAGGCATTTTTGATCCGATACAAAAGAGGATCACTGCTCCAGGTTGGTGAATAAGATGCGACAAGAGTATAAGCAAAGGACAGGCACAAAAGAGACATCTTTTTGTCCATGGCACATCATTGGTGTCAGTCACTAACAATCTCCTTGACATGTTGAGTACATAGCTCAGAATGTATCAGCATTACTTCTGGTTATTTTTCCTTATCGGTAGTGGAAGTCCCTACAAGCTTTCCACAGCAAAAATCAAAGCTTGTGCAAAGCAATGGCTATGCGTCTTGTAGAAGGTTACAATTACATGTTTGACCTTATCTGGACGTGACATTTGATAAATCTGGGATAATTAATCATGGAATAATCTATGAGATTATCCATGTGGGGCCTCTCTTTCTACAGCTTTTGTTTGTGCTTCAGCTGGAATTTTTGTTAGTTAAGAAAGACGGCAGTGGTGCCAGGGATGAATGAGGAAACAATCCTGGAAAGAAATAAAAAGCAAAAAAAAAAAATATGGCATAAAGTAAGGGAACCTCTATAAAAGGACAAAATTGAGTACACTTTACACATTGGCCAAATGCAGCAGGCTGCAGATAAAAAGCCATCAATCTGCTACAGGCCACCCAGAAACCTGAAATTCTCCTTTAATAATCTAATAAAAACAACTCACACCTACGTCCAGAACCCCAAACTCTCATCAGTGTTTACATGGCTCTGTATTTTTGTGTGCTTGGTATGTCATTATTTTATTTTAAATTCCTTTTATGTTCCTTCTAGATGCAGTTTAAACAATCAATATTGCTTGCAATTAGAAAACAAATCCAGTTTGTTAATTTAAGTTGTTAAAATACGCCCAGCTAAAAATAAAATTTTGAATTAAAAACTGCAAATAGAAACAAGCATGCAGGGAAGTGCTGAAGTGAATGCAATCAGTTCCAGATTTAAAACAGCCTCACCCCACACACATCCCTGTTTCCACTACTGGGTGGTCACGGACTCATGGCTCTTACTAGTGGTTTTCTTTAGAGTCATTCCAGATTTGTGTTTCTCACTCACTCACTTAAAAATGGGAATAACAGAGGTATTAACTTAATTTTCTGCAAGCACTCCATTAAGTTTCAAAATATATCACTCCTAAGGAAGCAGGCTCCCGAAATGGTGGTGGAATGTTCCTAACCGGTGGGGCAGAGAACATTGGGAAGTCTTGCAGGAAGGAAAACTTAGGGTAGGAAAAAACTTACTATTCCTCAAGACCTAACTTGGTAAGATTACAGAGGGAAGGACATGACTTAAAGGCTGTGCTGTGAGTGTACTGGGCTCCCAGGCATCAGCTAACAGTGGGGCTTCATGCCAAATAAGCTGCTTAATATTGTATCCAATACCCAAAAGAATATCAACATCCGGGGATTTTTTGTAAAATTAAAAAAAAATAATAATAAATCTGAATAGGAATATTTTGATAATATTAAACAGACTGGTGCAATGAAATTAAATTATCCATTAGCACAGTTACTCTGTGGTGTTCGTTCTTTGTTTTTTTTCTGTTTAGTAAGTTAATAAACAAGAACTTAAAAATCTATTTTATTTTGTCCCATTTTAACTTATATATTTCTTAACTTTTCCATCCTCCCACCACACCTCTGGTGGGCACATGGCCTGTTTCATTTTCCAGTTCTCAGACACAACTTTGACTTGTTCTCGCCTTCCCTAGTCAGAGGGACAAGAGCTCAGCTTCATGTCCCACCCATCCAGGTGCGTAGATTTGGCAAGTCCCAGCCTGAAGTTCTCCTACACATATGCAGTGCAAGGTTCAGGGGCTGAACATCCTGCCTTGCACAGGATCAAAAGAAGCATCTAGCCGTGAGGCAGCAAGGAGATAAGCCACATCTCCTCCAAGGGTCAGAAGGATCAAAAGAGAGCGTGCTGCAAGCCTGGATTGGACGCAGGCAAATCCCCTAGGTCCTCCTGCACCATCCTCCTCCCTGGACATAGGGCTCCCTGTACCCCAGATGTCATCTTAGCTTTCCTAACTCTAAAATATGTGTTTTTAAAGAGATTTAGCAAGATTTCTCCTCAAATAATCTTTCTGACATTCTAGAATAAATGGAGCAATAAATTACCATGTAATGCAGGTTTCATGTTTAGTCTGCTGGGATCTATGAAGCTGTGGCAACACAGTCACTTAGAATTAACAAAATCATCAGCTCCTTCACTAGCTTAATGGAAACCATTTTACATGCAGATTTATAACTTGTCTTACTGTTGAACCATAAGAGTAGTTCACTTCTATAGCATTTTATACTACACACAGCATAGTTCACTGTTCCGAACATGCCTTATATTACTTGTAGAATAAAGTATTTTTACTCAAAATGAGTAAGACTGTTGAAACTGGTCCCTATACACTGCTGAAGGCCACCACTGTTATTTAGTTATTAAATTGCATATTGTTAAATGTAAGGAACAAGAAAGTGGTATGCATAAGCTACTGTATAAAGGAATAAACATTTTCACGACACTCAGTCAAACCTGCTTTGAACAGAGGCCAAGTAATTGCCGATATAAATGTTTTCTGCCATGTAGCACCAAGCAGAGCTGAAAGATAGTCTTGACTGTACAGAATACTAAATGGAAGTCCTGCAGATCCTGGAGCTGTGTGAAAAGAACATTTGCAAAACTGGAATGCCTTGCCAGCCTTTATAGGCCACAACTACTCCTTAAAAAGTCCATGGCAATTATGATAGACACAGAACAAGTGTAAATTACAGTCTAATTGCACTTGAGGCAAGCTGTAACTCCAGATACAGTGGTCGTCTTCTGTGTCATGTTTGCACCTATCAGTGCAGTAACCTAGAAGAAAAGCACAACCAAACTGTTGAAATCCTCAAAGGCAAATTTGTTTGGTGCGTGTGCACCAGAAGACAACGCCTAGAGGACCATACATACATGTTCAAATTTTCCATGCATGCGCGTGGTTTTTGAACAGGCCCCACAAACGCTCAGTGTGTAGCAGTGCACACATGCAAACAAGTTCAGACTTGAGCACCGGAGTCTGCTGTGCAGGTCAGGACCACACACCCTTCACTCTCAATTTCATCCTTAACCCGTGACCCTCCACCTTTTTGGAGGATAAATCACACTTATATGTTGTAGTAAGACACAAATGCAAGCAGGCAAATGCAACACTCCCCATATCAGACAAAGAGCTGATTGCTAGGATGAGGAGAATGTCCCTGTGGAAGTACCACCCTGGGCTTTCCCAGCTTCTCATGCATTACTTCTCACTGGCATCTGCTGCTGGGAAGCAGGAAGCTGGGCCTGATGGACCCTCACCCACTCAGAGACGCCCCAGCGCAATTAGATGGAGTGCACACAAGCATACACCAGCTAGCAGATGTGCATCTAAATCTGCAGTGCTTTCATGAGCTGTGTGAAAGCATCTTGCAGTCACACACAGCTTATGGATGGCTCTGCTTTTAACTTTTAATATCACTGCATTTAATGGCTTTTGTAGTTTCATATGCCCCTTGTAAAGTCCTTGTTTTTCCTTATATCTGTACATCAAATATAGCTTGATCAAAAAGAAAACAAAGGGAAGCTTAATCTCTTCTGGGGGGGAAATAAAACCGTGACGTTCTTTTTTGAAACCTGAAATGAAAAATAGTGGTTATCCTTTCCCACTGATCTCACAGGCCAGGATTTTATGTGCAGTGTTGCTTTTGCTCTACAGTCTGAGGATGCGTCTTTGACACAACACAAATGCAGCATATTTCTGATCTTATCTGAAACTATAAAGTGCTGTTATGCTAAACAACAATATAATGAATGATTTTTAAAAAAATCAGCAAATGAAGCTCAACCAGTTCTTCTGGCTGAGCTACTACATACAATTAACATTCATTTTGAAAGGATCCCCTTTTTCTTCCTGAAATTGTTAAAAAACCTGAACTAAATGGCTTCAGAGTGACAGAAGCCTCAGTTAACAGATTGTTTAAAACATTAAGAAGTGTTCTTTCTTCTTTGTATTCATGTTTCATTTTTAACATGTTTAAACATGTTTCAAATCTGTTAAAGCACTGTTCTGTATAGAGATTTCTCTGAATCATGTTTACCATTTTCCTGAAAGTTCATTTACAGTTCTCCATCTTGCTGAATAGTAATAAACCACATGATCTTGTTCCTGATATCAATGGATTATTTCCCTGCAATGTGGCTGAAACATAGCATGGACAGCACATCCCCGTTCATCAGACACCCCAAGAGACAGGGGCTGCTGTGCACAGAATTCTCATAAATGTGAGATTTTGAACTTTCAAAAACTGAGTAGATTTTTGCTTTTCCTGTTTGATCATCCTAGTTTTTGGACAGTGGGTTAGATGTACTTTCATTGTTCTTATCGTAATAAGCTTACGCAATTCAGTGTGTCATATTCAAGATCAAAATTCAAGGTTTGAAATACACTATGCTTCAATGAAAGTATGAACAGTATTCTGTGCATTTACTGTATTATGAAATTAATCACAATCCGTATAGAAATAACTGGTATCAATGCTTATGAATAGTATTATGAAATGAATCTGTGTAAAAGTATGTGATGCCAATACTTATGAATGAACAATCCCCTTCCTACTATTCCTGTTACTCTTATGTTTGCAAAGTTTACAGCTAGTTGTGCTGAAGTTCTGCATGTTAGACATCTAGCTAAGGCTGGGAATTTATTGAAGGTTTTGGTCATATCTACTTCTATACTGTCACCAAGGAAGAACCTGTCCACATTAACAGCTTTTCACAGGTTTTACAACATTTTATAGCTCTGTTGGGAAGCTGCTTTTATGATGAATGGGCAGAAAATCTGAGAGCACAAAGAGCTGCTGTTTGGCATCTCTGAAAATCTGCCAAAATGTGACCAAATTATGTATTCCTGAAATACTAAAGTTCCCACATGCCTGGGGCTTAAGGTCTGTCCTTCAACGTTTAGGAAGGTTGGGATTTGCCCACCAGGCTTTGCTTGTTCCACCATGTGCCAAGAAAGCATGCACCAGCCTGGGGCTCTGGCATTCCCCTCTCCTTGCACTTCTCAACTGCTGAGGGCTGCTGTGATATCAAGACCAGTGCCGCTCTGTCTGGCAAGATAAATATCTTTTTCCTTATATGTTAAAAACGCATCTCTTATGTAAATATGCACAAAAGAAGTGCTTTCTACCAAATGTCAAGATTAAGGTTAAAAGAAAATAAAAGTTTTACTCATACAGTCTAAAGATCGCTGGGCAGACATTTTAAAATATGCTTTAAATAATCTTGCTCTCTCCACAGAATTTCACTGGATAGAACTTTGGATTTAATAATTGCTTCTCCTTTCACTTTTAGATCTTTTATAGCCATTTAATCTTTTGGTAACCCCATTTTCAGCTAAACTATTTAAGTTTTCCTTATTTGCTGTCTATTTTAATTAGGTAGAAGTCCAATTCCCTTTCCACATTTACCCCGCTGACCTGATGAAGCTAGACTTCTTTAGCTTTTTTACGTACCTAAGGTTTCTTCCCTCCCATGGAGTGTAATTCTTTGCTAAACCTATACACTAGCCTGAATTCATCTTTCCTGAAAATAGATGGCTATTATCCCAGGATTTTCAGTTGTGTCTTAGCAAAGCCTTGCATTGTGGTGCTGATTGTTTGCATAAAATCTGTTGAAATATGTATATATATATCTGCTATATTTATATATTAGATATAGATAGTACAGATAAATAGATCTTAGAAGCATTACTAGTTATTAAATTATGAAATTCATGGCTTTCTGTAGTTGTAACACCCTGAGAGCTGATACTCTTCCTGTGATAGGCTTGTATATCCAGGCTGCTCTCTCTGCCTTCCTTGTTTATTGAACTATTATTCCACAGAAAAAAAAAAAGACTAGCGCTTTGTACTTCTTTATCCCACTTCTCCTGCCCTGTTCATGCAGAAACTTAGTGCTCCTTGTATGTTATCCCAATCCTCCTCTACATTAGCTGCACCTTCCGGGTTATGAGCGGAATTCCTTAAAGTGCTTCCAAATCATTAATGAAAGTACTAAATAAAAAAAATGTCAAGACTAATCCTTGCACACTTCACCTCCAGTTTCACTCCAGCTCAACCCTCCCCTTCTCAGCAGGGCCCAGAGCTGGTGTCTCTGACCCAGTTTCTCACCAACTTCAAAACACTATAAAGATCCCCATTTCTCCAGTTTAATTAATAATTTCCTTTGCGGCACTATTACAAATACTTAACTGACCTCTAAATGCTTCTTTTTTTTTTTTCCCTAGATAATTTTTTATCTTATCTAATGGATCTTTTGAGTTACTCAGCAACAATACACCTTTTGTAAAGCCAAGAGTGCATTTACCCTGTTTAACATTTACTTACATCTGCATGTTACGCTGTCTGAATTCACGAGGGTCACAGATGTTTCTTTTTACCGTTCAGATCTAATGTCTGGAAAACTTTGCTATTATTAATAGTATCAGATTATTACCAGCTCTAATACAGTACCACAGTAACAATGATTTAATCAGTCCCTTCAGTGCATCACAGGCTTAGACCCGTAAGTGCCAAAACTGAGGATCATCACCAAACTCCACTGCCATGCCCTGTCTTCCCCTGCCTAAGCCTATTTCCAGAAGGAGACTTCTGCTGAAAACACAAAGTCCAGAGCACAAGTAGAAGAGTTCTCACAGTAAGTATTTGTGAGGTTTGTTACATTCCATGGATTGGCGAGAGCCACATTTTCTCTTACATGGTGCTTTCAGCAACAAATGGGGCAGCATCTAGCAGGAACAATCCCTTAACGTTTTTGCACTGAATGGAAAGTGAAGATCCTGCATCCCTCAGCTGATGCTAAATGCTTAGTTTCACGCTTGTTGCCTTCAGAGGCAACATCTGAGACTGGGAACATTCCTTGTAAGGTTCAAAATCGAGGTATCTCTTCACAAATTACAGAAGAAAAGACACTTTCTTACACCTGTCCATAAAAACCCCAAAATCAAAAGATGGAAGAAAGACTTCAAATGGTTACCTCTCAAATTTAAGTGCTGTGCTTCAACAATATGATCCTTAGTAGAAATAATACTCTGCAAGGGAAAAAAAAAAAGTCAGTTGTACTTGGTTGCTCTGCAATCTGCCAGAAGATGTAATTGGTAATGTATTCTGAGTTGAATATGCTCACCTGTAAACTGTCAGGAATCATTACTACTCAGGTGTCTGAACTATCATTATTAAAATAATGGTGTACTTAGTCATTAAAAGGAAAAATGAATACAATTCCATTTCAAGTTTTAAACTGGAATATTTGCAGATAGCTTGTGGATTTACTTGAGTACTGAATCCAGTACTTAGGAGATCTGAACAGAGGAAATCCCAGGATGAGAATGCTCTATGTACCTGCAGTAAAAGGGCAAAACTTAGATGTCTCAAGGCACAGAAATAAATGGGTGAGTTCAGGGTCACTGTCACCAACATAATGGATTATCTGGTTTGAAGACTGACTGCATGTTATTTGGATTTGGACCATGCTCTGCACTGCAAACCACAAAAGCAAACAAACCAAAACACTCACTAGAGAATGTATCAGATTAGGTAGCCTTAGTAAACATTGCCTCACATTAGAAGGTTGCCACCATTCAAGTAGCAAAAATGCAGCTAGACATGAGCAGAATGATGAGCACCTGATGGTTTGTATTGCACTGAGCCCACGTGGGGAGTAGAGAGTAGCACTTCTCTCCAAAGCTGCACCCATTCCAGCTCTCCATTCGCCCATGTTTCTAAATATATATTTATACTAACTCAGTTCCTCCTGGGACTAAACATTCCTTTGTCTTCAGACCACTGCAGTCAAAGTAATAGTAAAAAATGAGGTGTGTGAACTCCTGATTCCCAGAAACCTGTGATGGCCTCAGCAGCTCAGCATTTGCTTAGCAAACAAGTAAAGGGCTCTTGCTCTCCTTGCTCTGGGAATCATGAGTGTTGGAAGCAGAATCATGAGCTGACTGCAGGAGATGCTGAGATACGTGTCTGAGTCAGCAACAGACGTCACAGGAATGAGGAGTGTCCAACATCTTGCTCTGTCCCAAGAGAAGAGGAGCCTCTCCTGTGGGGAGCTGCAGTGCTCCTGCACACTTGCAGTAGGCTGGTGGGTCTCTGGTGGCCTGCTCTCCCTTCTTGGAGCGTCACTTAACATGTTTTTGCTTAGACATCCTTCTACTATGGCACCAAGGTGCTTGAATGCCTCCTTTTTCCTTGCTTTCATCAGCAGTGAAACCATTATGAGTGCCAGCTCTGAAATCACATCGATGGATGCTAAAGATGGAGCTGGAGATAAGAAAAGTGTCTTCTAGCCCTCACTGCTGATAAGAGCAGGCTCAATAAAGTAAAGTTTCTGATTTATTTATTTTTGCTCCAGCCTTTCAGAGTTTCCTTTAAAACCATCAGGGCTGCAGCCCTGTTTTTTTTTGTTGTTGTTGTTTGTTTTTTTGTTGTTGTTGTTTGTTTGTTTTTGTTTTGTTTTTTTTTTAAATGAATAAAACATGGGATGAAAGCTGTAAAGATGCCTCATGGAGGATCATCCAGAATGGCTGACAGGGCCTCTGAGAGTTACTGCAGCCACAGAAGACACGGGCACAGTGAAAACATGGCCTCATTGAAAACTGTTACTATCTATATCAAATGCCGCTTCTATTCTTCAGGTCCTCAGAAGAAAAGCTCCAGCCCATCTGCCTGCCTCCAGCAATGCCAGCCAGAGCCCTTCAATTTTGGGGGAGATTTTTGGCTTTCCATGCTGAGCACCTGGTCTTGCTGCACCAACCCGGAACACCAAGCCCTGCTGGTCAGTGGCTGCCCTCAGGGAAGAGCAAGGACAGGGTGCTGGCTGGTAACAGGAGATAAGCCCCATGCCGCACTGCATACAGAGAGGGACTTGCTGAGTGTGAAGGACGAGGCACTGCAGCAGGTAGATATGCACACATGCATCAGTGTCTTCTGCACTAGACTGGAATTAGCATCTCTAACCAAGCATAGGGAGTCAATTATTCAAATAGTCAACCTCTGAAAGTAAAGTTCAGATTCCACAAGTAAATCAGGCAGCACAGTATCTTCACCTCCCAACAGCAGAAACTCCTTAGACAGGAAGCTTAAAAATTGTTATGATGGCCTTATTTGGTTAATTGTATGTTCATACATTTTACGATGCATTAATCAATCAGGATGATCCTGTCTGCAGGCCCAGTGATAGAGTAACTGGTGTGTATGCAACCCTGGGTGGAAAGATTTCAGCACAGCCTGGACAAAAGTCTTCCAATCAGAAAAAAAACATTGGAGGGAATTCCAATCCATCAGAAAACAATATCTGCAGAGAAAGGGGCTCATGTGACAGACAAATTATTCCCTGCCATTATTTGCACAGCTCCATTGAGTTCATACATGTAATGGTTGCCAATTACTATGCATATACATCAGGCCGGGAAGGAAGGTCTGATGTACTCATCCCTACAGATTTCAGCCAACAAGGACATTCAAGATCAGGCCGGACCGGGCTCTGGGTGCCCCATGGAGCTGTGGGTGTCCCTGTTCTTTGAAGAGGAGTTGGACTAGATGACCTTTAAGGGTCCCTTCCAAGTCAAATGATTCTATGGTTGTCTGTGCACTTCAATACCATATTCAGTGCCAGGACCTAAGATTCTTTTTTCTTTATTTCACTTTTTTGTTAAAATTGGTAATATGTGCACCTTTGTTACTTTTGAGAATGCACAGTTAATTTACAAACACATTGACATGTGCCAATAGCTGTTCCCTTTGTTATTAAAACTCCTTTGTTGGGAAGCAAATCTGAAGATATGTACAAGCAAAACGCATCTAAGTGTGGAAGTTGTAGAGAAATTATTACAGTGTCACTCTTTGTCTAACACAAAACGATCTTGATGTAAGTGAAAGCATAAAAACAAGACAACTGAAACTTTCACTGTTACAAAATGAGGACAAGATTCATCATTACGGGCTAAATAGATTAGTTTTAAAGAGGTTCTTTAATTTTATACCATTCTATATGGAGAACTGTGGAGATTATCTAGTTCTTGGTATACTGCTGTACATATATCTATATATCTCAGTGCCCACAGAGTGAGCCATAAGGCTAAGAACAGAATTTAATCCTTTTGATGACTACTTTTTTATTGACTTTATGACTACTATTAAATTCAGCTTATACAGGTTGTGATTGATGACTTAGAGGGACTGATGGTAAATCCACCACATAGCTGATGGGCACTAAATGGGCAAACTGAGTTCTTCATCAGTGATACGTTATTGTTTTGTCTTTTAAGAAGACAAAACTTTAAAGAAAAACTTTAAATTTGACCAATAACTTCTGTTCTACTTTAGGCTAAAAACTCAGAGATGAAACAAACTGGTTTAAAGTCTCTAAATCCACAGAAAAAGAAGTGGATCAAATGAAAACAAAATGGATTCTCCGAAAAACGTGTTTCTTTTCTTCCTAAGTGGTGCAAACTAAATAAAAAAAAAAAATCCACACACAAAAATTAAATATAAATTCAACAGCCAGGACAGTTTACAAATCACTTCTGTAGCCCTGAAGCAGGATAAAAGGAAATAAACACACTTCATGGTTAGTAACCTATTAACTGACACCAACTGTTGCAGCTGCGAATAAAACAAATGCGCGATAAGATTAGATATGTTGATTGCACCTGGCCATCTGTAAATTACTACTTAACATAAGAATCACATGCTTTATACGAGCTACTGGGATGAATGCAGACTAACTGTTGTCCTTTATATTTTTCCCCTTCGGTAAACAATAGAGGAAATAATAAGGAACAACTTGCACGCAGCTGATCTGTTTTTCAGGTTTGTACAAAGTTTGCCTGGTGTTTCCCTGCTTTACAAGAGGGAAGGAGTGAGCCGAGCAAACGCAGTTGTATCTCACCCGCGCAGACCGAACAGCTCTTCTGAGTGTGGTTGTTTTGGATCGAGAAAGCAGCCTGCAGTGAGTGCCTTCAAGGAGTGCAAAGCAATATGAATACAAATTAACACACCAGCAGCTATAGTGGCCATATTTTTCCCTTGAGGAAGCCACCAACAGCCCCTGAGTAACAGTCCTCTTTATTTTTAGGCTAGGAGGAAAAAAAAATAAAGAACAAAGAAAGAGGAGACTGGTTGCATGTGCAGCACGGGATGCTGCTCACTCCACTCAGGAGTGGGTATGAAAGAGCCGGGAAGTGGAGACAAGCACAGTGCTGCCCGCAGGACGTGGGCCTGGCAGCCTAGGGGGACAGCAGGGTGCCTGGCAGGGGAGCAGCCCTCCGGCTGCAGGGCCACTGTCTGACAAACTGCTCGCTGGAAGTGCACCAGTGCTGCAATTTGTCCTCCTTATACATGCGACATTAGAGTCAGCATTAAACAGCAATTCCGCTACTCCTGTCCTGTTATCCACTGTGCTACTGCCCCATATTCCTGAGGGAGAACAGTTGCAGGCAAAAAATTGCAAATGCAATCAAATATCTGAGTGGAACGCTGACTGCCTCTGTGAGACAGTCGGGTGTCAGATGTCCTTCATGGCTTGATTTGCTTAGAAATCCATGAGCAATCCAAAGAGCAGTCAGACATCAGCTCTGCTCCCCTCATTTGCAGCAATTTTTGCATTAGATATTGAGCTCTTCCAAGAAGCAGCATGAAGCCTTTTCATTTTGCCGTCAATATCAGCATGTACAGCAGCATGCATTTTGAGAACTCAGCAACTGAATATAAGTATGAAGGGTAGAAGATTACAAAATACATCAGCATGTGTCTGTGTGTGATCAGCAGAGCTTCCTTCATTTTTAGCAATAAGGGCAGGGTTTTATTTCTGTAGGGGATAAGAAAATGCAAAACCAGAAATAGTTTGTTGAGGAGTGTAAATTATGGATAATTTTAATCTTCATTGGTAGATGGGTGATTCATCTTGCTATGTGTGATTCTGAAGATGAAATTGATAACCTTGGCATGCGGTGAGACAGGAGCTGGAGTGTGGGGCACAGCCACCCTGCAGCCAGAGCCCAGCTGCTGCCAGGGCCTCTCGGAGGATGGAGCAGCCTTTAGCCACAGCTGTAGGACACGTGAACCAGGGGACCTCAGCACCTCCTGATGTTCCTCGTTCCCGAGTCGGCTCCTTTCACAGCTTGCTCAGGAATTTCCATCCACATGCTACACCCTGCAGGGTACATCTATCCCAAAAAGCAAGCATCTCCAGTGTCCATTCCTGCAGGAACTCAATACTCTCCATCTTTTTAACTCTGTAATCTAAATGTTAGTGGGTTGGGTTTTTTTTTTTTGTTTGTTTTTTCCCCACCGTGGTTTCATTACTGGTGTCTGATGATGAATATTTTTTTCCTTTTGTATACAGAGGCCATACACTGGATCCCTCAGGACGGTGTCTGGTTGGTGCTCGCGCCAGCAATGTGCCCGTTGTCCCTGGGGTGTTTCCTGACAAAGTCACACACCTCAGGAACAAGCATTTCTTACACCCTAGGGGCAAGGCAGTTTTCAGATACACATCACGGCGCTGCATCCTGGTTACTTCTACCCCGAGCAAAACATTTACCTTAGGAACCAGCTGCACTGTTCCATGCCACACCAGCAGAGGTGTGTGTGGGGCATGGGGCAGCACTCCACATCCCTGGGGACACCACGTCCACTCTGCCTGTTGGCAGAGCTGCCAGCACCCAGCTTGGGCTTGCCCTGCATCTCCCTTCCTCTCTTTTGTTACACAGCCTGGCATTTGCATAACCACTCAGGAAAGCAAATCAGAATAATGATGCAAGTTAAAATGTATAAGAAAGAAAAGAAAAAGAAAAAAAGGCATTTGCCAGCTTGGTGCCCGTTTGGGGATGGCTTCCCAGTGCTGACTGTGAAGCAGCTGCACAAACACCAGCCCTGCACAGGGCGGCTGGGACTGTTGAGAAGCTGATCAGACCTGGCCAGTGGCTAGATGCATGGGGGTGAGAGCACTGAGAAACCACCAAGTCTGCACTTACAGAAAGCACTTCCAGACCCCCACAGTAGGGTACAGGGTGCACAGCACCCACATGTTCTAGCTTGGAGGTTGATGCAGTCATTGTTGTTGTTGGGTACCCTACTGGGATTTAGTTGGTACCTAAGTGGGTAACATTAAGAGCTCTGAGCAAGTTGTCCCTCTGTCCAGCATTAACATAAGTTTGTTTTTCCTCTGAATGAAATGGATATAAGAATAGACTAACTGGTTGTACGTGGTCTTTCCTGAATACAGGCAAGTTTTCTGATATACCAGCAAGATTTGCACTTCAAACTTCAAAGGCAGTCCTGATAAACCGAACAAAGTGTGGTTCAGCAGGTAATCTTTTCATGCGAGTGCCTTGATTATCGAGAGCAAGATATTTTTCACATTTTTCAACTACTATGTTTATAATCTACAAAACAAATTGGCATCCTCTTATACAATAGTCTATAAATCAAAGATAGTATAAAGCAAGAATCAACTGCTCAGGGTTTTTTAGTTCATTTCTGATACTTAGGTAAGATGCTAGACTGTGTCTATTTGTGAAACACATGAGCTGAGGTTTAAAATTTTGTGATAATATATGCAAAATGCCTGAATCTTGTCAACAAAACAATGTATACTATTCCGGCTTCCTGAGGTTCCATGCAGATAATTCGTTATTTCTGATAGCAGTTAATCAAACTTAAACACAGACTCTATAAAGCAATGCAAATTCAGACATCCTGCCTCACTTAAGCACACCTGCATATTCAGATTACTGATATGTACACTTCAGGAGTGTGACTGCTAGATCAATGTTGGTAGAAAGGGTAGTGTAGAACCCTACCACCTCCTTTTTCTGACATTCTGCTCAAAAAGATGTAGTTCTTTCAGGAAAAAAAAAAAAAAAAAAAGCTTTTGAAAATACCTCTATCTTCGAAATCAACATTTAATATTTCAGATCTAATATTAAAGCAGTAACCTCATTCTGTGCAAGTTGCACAAGCAAAGTAGGTGACAGAAATCACAGAATAGACACTAGCAAGGCAGAATGGTATCATCTGAAAAATCTACTCAGAAAAGATACTTACTAATTGTCACAGCACCACCATCATTAAGAACAATTACATGGAAGGAAATCAGGAAGAAAGCCAGCCTTGTTTTTTGTACTGAGCATAAAAGGAAAAAAGAAGGTAAGAAGACTACTTTTTTCTGTATTTTGTTTCAGATTAAAATGTATTCTGCCTCTTCCCACCAGAACTTGCTGTTGCTCTGTTGAACTGTGCGTCAGAAACACCGAATTGAAAGAATGAAGGAAAGTAACATTTGTTTGACAGAAATTAACCTGTTATTTTGTAAGGTCATAGGGCTAATGAGGGGAGGGGAGAGTGGAATTTCCTAGTACAAGTGTAGTTTTATGGTAAAAATTGCTAAACATTGTCTAAAGCTGGAATATCAGGAAATGATAGGCCACATGAAGGCAGGACACTGCTACTGTTAGTCATAGTTACTTCTGTGCCTCAGAAGATTGTAAAATTAAAGACATTAGAAATAGTCCCAGTAATTACCCTTACTGTCCTGCTCTGAGCAAGATGCAGTGCCATTGGGCTCTGTAAAGGCTATGTGGGAAGCCCAGAGACATCCTGGTGACAGTGCTTTGGTCACCCTGAGGCCAGCTGGGTCCTTTGGGCCCTCTGTGCTCCCACAGTCCCATAGAGAGTGCAGCCCTGCTGTGGTGTTGTCGACGGTTATGTTATGATGTGGAATATTGATAATCAAAAATCATAAAACCATGACAGGTGTGGTGATGGAATTGTCTTGGCATGGAGTTGGATCCTGTGGATAGACATCTATGAATGTCAACCTCAATCTCAACCTAGAGAGTTTGCAAAAAAAGGCAATGATCGTATCTGAATCTGAAGCAATATATTTTTCTGTTTTTCTAAGTTTGGTTATCTTGAGTATATAGTTCAAGAAATGGTCTCTCAGGAAACAAGCTAGAAATGGTAAGGCTTAAATTAAAAAAAAAAAATACAAAATACCTCTTTCCTATGTGCACAGGAATTAGCTTACGCCTCCTTGCCAGGAACACTAAGTGTAAGCAATGTTTTATCTAACATCAGAAGTCATTCACACACAGAATCATACAGCAAGCAACGTCTCTATAAATGGTCTTTAGAAAACAGCTAGAATTTAAATGAGCTCACGGTGGTTTTGTAGCTCCATCATGACATCATGACACTATGGAAGTGAGTGGAAAGATTACTTCATTCTTGATACAACGTGGGCTTCTGCTGAGCTGTGTTCTTGCAGCTGTTTGCTCCCTTCTAGAGATGACAGGAGAGGAGCTGAGTGTTACGAGAGCGAGGGCAATAAGCATGCAGGAGAAGGCATGGGGAGCTGAAGGAGCACAAGTGGCTGGGAAGAAGTGTTGTGGGACAGCACAGAGATGTGTGGTGGTCTGATAGTAACAGTATAAGGGGGAATGGCTTTAAACTAAAAGAGATTTAGGTTAGATATTTGGTGTAAATTCTTTACTCAGAGGGTGGTGAGGTACTGGCACAGTCTGCCCAGAGAGGCTGTGAATGTCTCATCTCTGGAGGCATTCAAGGCCAGGTTGGATGGGATCCTGAGCAGCCTGGCCTAGTGGCTGGCAATACCTGGATAGAACACAGGATAGAAAGTATTATCATATTTTCTAATTAAATATCTCTGGGAAGGTGCTTCTGCCTTCCCAAACCAAACATTACCATATAAGTGATTAATATCTGAATTAAATATGCATAAATATATAAATATAAATATGTATACGCAAATGGCTCCTTACCTACTTACTGTATTAAATGAGCTAGTGTTCTCATAGCAAGCATTTCTATGTGTATTTAAGTGAAATGTAAGGGAATGTACATTTTCAAAGGAAAAAACACCATACAACTTTAGGCGACAAATTTTCATTCCTCAGTAAATGATATCCTCTGTAAAATACTTCTGAGCAATAAAAGTTATTCTTAACAAAGAAAGCAGGTAGTTTAAAGTGTTTGTAAAACACACTGAATAAAAGCAGTATGAATGCGAATGATGCAGTTGCACAATGGAGTTTCCTTCTCGCCCACAGGATGAAGGAGGGCCCACTTCAGTGCCTCAGTCTACATCTGACCTCTAGGCACACTCATCTTTGATCACGTAGATATGCTATTACCACATTATTTGTAAAGCCAGGCTTTTTCCCCCTTATTTATCACCAGTATCTCATCAACCTTGTAATCTTTGTATCAAAATAGGCACAGAAAGATGGTGGAAAAGGCACTTGTAGTTTGGCCTTGTCATTTCCAACTCAAGAAGGCTAAAATCTCCACCATACACTTTTTTAAAATGCAGCACAGAATGTCAAGGCAAAATATATGTCACAGAGATGAATTTCAGCTGCAGACAGAAATATGCTCTTTTTTTTTTTTAAGGGATATAAGACTCTGTCTTTCTTCACCACGCTGATGCCTGTCACAGACTGACAGGAAGCAAGATGTCCTGGGAATTGCTTTAATTAGCCGGAATATTTCATTTCACTTTGCTAAGTGACCAACTGATGCTATTGCTCAAGACATGCATGGGTGAAGCACCCGCCTTGCTGCGCACAGGTGAATTCGGCCTCCACAGGGACCTACATGCCTGTCTGCACCCTTTTATCCCCAATTAATCAACTAATGAAAGCTTACTGAAATCTGGAATGGACTCTGCACTGTTTCTCACAGCCTACAGAGCAGAGAGTGTGGAAAACATCGAGTGCAGGAGGTGCAGATCAATGAGACTGGGCACTAGCAGCTATCAGCTTCAGAGAGGGGAAAATCTGCTGCAGTGTTAATTCAGTGCGCTTGAGAGGTTTTAGCTGATGCAGCTGGTTCAACAATGAGCCTTGGGTCCATGCTTCTGGGGTGAGCACTGTCTGCAGTTTTGGGCACCACAATGTAAGAGGAAAAACTTTTAGAAAGTGTCCAAAGAGGGCTATGAAGATGGTGAGGCAAGGTGTATGAGCAACAGCTGAGGTCCCTTGGCTGGTTCAGCCCAGAGCAGAGGAGGCTGAGGGGAGGCCTCATGGCAGCCTGCAGCTCCTCATGAGGGGAGCAGAGGGTCAGCACTGAGCTCTGCCTCTGCTCTCTGGTGGCAGCAACAGGACTCGAGGGAACACCATGGGGCTGCATCGGGGGGGGGGGAAGGGGGATCAGGAAGGGTGTTAGGAAAAGGTTTTTCACTGAAAGGCTGGTCAGGCATGAGAGTCAGCAGTGCCCATTGGGCAGGCAAGAGCATGGGGCAGTGCCTGTGTCCAAGCACAGACTTTCTCTCTGCATAGCAAAATGGTGCAGGGGAGCCATCCCCAGGAATGGGGCCCTTGTTTCCCCTCAAATCTCCTTATCTTCCATGCGGAGGCATCTCTCAGACCAGAGTCCCCACACCCAACATGGCCAGGTTTGGCCACATCCATTGGCCACTGTCACAGTGGCGTCTGGACATTACAATGGCCACCACCATATAAATACAGCACCATCAGCAGCTGATCCACCACTTGCTGAGCTTAGGCCTTCTGATACATGCAAGTGTGAAGGGGAGAGGAGCCAGAGCAGGAAGGCGAGCGGCTGCCCCACCTGGGTGTGGAGTGAGAGAGAGGGGGTTCCTGGCAGATCAGGGGACGGCACCTCTCATGGAGACCAAGTGGAACAGGCGCTACAAGAGCCACAACTGCATGAGGGCAATGTCCAGCAATCATGTGACTGTTGGCAAGCAGCACGTGCACAAGGATTGAGCAGAGAGAGGCACAAAGCACAGGTGTGGGCATCGGCCAGAGAACATCATGGGGCCAAGGCATGCTTACTAGACTGAGAAAGGCAATGGAGACAGGAATTTCCACCATCAAGAGAATGGTGTGTGGTACAAGCATGCCCCATATTCAGAGAACAGTGAGAGGACAGTGTGTGGAGCAAGCTTGCCAGCTACCAAGAGGGACAGCATGGGGCGCAGGCATGCCTACCAACAGAATGACATCAGACCCAGGCATGCCTACTATCAAGACAATGGTGCAGGATGAAGAAGTTTCCATCATGCAGAGAACACCGTGAAGCTCAGCCATGTCCATGGGCCAGAGAGCAGTGTGGGGCAAAGGAATGCCTATTGTCCAGAGAATGGTGGGAGACGCAGGTGTGATTCTATCCCAGAGAGTGCAACAGGATCCAAAGGGACCCGTTGGTGAACTGACCAAATTATGGCATGATGCCCAGTGATGGAAATGTAGCTATGCAGGAAAAAGCAGCAGACAGTGAATCTCTGCTGATTTAGGTTTCAGCAACAGATACAGAGTATCCATTGTTATCTCACACATTCATAGGATCATAGGGTAGGGTAGTTTGGAAGGGACATCATCCAGCCCAAGCTCTTGCTCACAATCAGCTGTGAACTTGGAGGGTTCCAAAAAACCCTCCTGATCATTTTTGTTTATATCTTTAACACCATTTACAATAACAAAATTTCTTTAAAACAATAACAATCTATTTTTCCTTTTTTTAAATACAAAGATATTTATTTAAAACATGACTGCACATGGGCACCAGAATGTAAGAGGATTATGAAATTATTAGAAAGCGTCCAAAGCGGGGCTATGAAGACAGTGAAGGGCCCAGAGGGCAAGATGTAAGAGGAAGGAAGAGGACCGAAGGAGCTGCCCCGGCCCCGCGGTCCCGGCGCTTCCCACGCGAGGAGCAGAGGCTCAGCGCTGCCACCTCGCGTCTCTCCGCTCCCGGGGCTGCAGCCTGCAGGAGCACGAGGAAGTTTCCCGTCTTCCCAAGTTTTAAACGGCAGAGAAGCGTTGCCAATGCTCTTAAAAGTGCGTTTTAGGTGGAAGCTGAGTGCTTACATTTTACACCCGTGCTTAAAATTTGGGGAGCTTGAAGCACTTTCACCACAGCGTCAGAGGATTAGGAGTGGAAGCAATTAACTTCAAGGAAACAGCCAAGAAATTGTAATAAAAGCTTTTACAGAGTTTCACATCATATTCTTGCAATTGCTTTATTAAGCAATTCTGAATTGTGCTTTTACAAATGTGGGAAGCTTTCATACAGGAAACAGCACGCTGTGCCCATGCACAGATGGGGGTGGCCGCTTGCATCGAGGTGACCGCTCACCTGGGGACAGACGTGTTCCTGGAAGGCAGAGCCTTTTGCGCTGAAGCACGACGGAATGGGAACGCTCTCTGGAGCTTTTTATTTCTATATCCGCCTATTGCTTTCATTATTTGCTCCCCTTTGACCTGCGCAGCGACATGTGAACATTTTACACACCGCGTAGCTCGAAAGAAAACTCCTACCTATAAAGCAAACAAGGGGGCTGCCTACGGAGGTGCCCCTGGATGCCCCGCTGACAGGTGGGCTGAAGGCTGTGTTCGTGCCGCTGCACGCCAGCGCCGGGAGCACCAGTAGAACCGCCGCGGGCGCTGCCGACCCGCCCTGCCCCGGGGCTGTGCCGTGCATCGCGGGTGTCAGCCCGGGGGGCAGGGCAGCGGGAGGCCGAGCGCCCGCACAGCGTGAAGTTGCGGGGCTGCTCTGATGTCAGAGGGCGTCGTCACGGGGCAGGGGGCGAGGTTTTAGCCAGGAAGAGGACACACGGCGTACCCCTTCGGCAGCGAAGCAGTGTGGGCGGCACCCTGGGCCGTGCAGGTGACCGCTGAGCGTCGGCCCTCGGAGCTCTCGCAGCGCCGCACGGTAGCGCGCGCGCGCGGCTCTTTGTGCAGGTGTGCGGCACGGCGCTGCTCGGTGCCTTAGCGAGCGCGTGGCGTTATTTCACATACTGCGCTGCTTTCTCTGCGTTCCGTTTGTACCACCTCTCTCACCGCACTCTCTCGCACCGCTCCCCGCAGCGCCGACCGCCGCCCCTTCTGGTCGGGGGAGGCGCGCGGGGCGGGGG
>JACDJE010000250.1:878643-902008 GCA_016647715.1 Pavo muticus | reverse complement strand
GACGGGGACTGCCCCTCGCCGCCGGGCGCCCGGTCGCCCGCCGAGCACCGCGGCTACGCCGGCCCGAGGGCCGCCTCGCCCGCCCCCTCCACGGCGCGGTCCTCCTCCGCATCCTCCCACTCGTCCTCCGCCTCCTCGGCCGGCTCCTCGTCGTCGGACGACGAGTTCGAGGACGACCTCTTGGACCTGAACCCCAGCCCCGGCTTCGAGAGCATGTCCCTGGGCGGCTTCGGCTCCTCCGCGCTCGACCGGGACCTGGATTTTAACTTGGAGCCCGGCTCGGGCTCGCACTTTGAGTTCCCGGACTACTGCACGCCGGAGGTAAGTGAGATGATCTCGGGGGATTGGCTGGAGTCCAGCATCTCCAACCTGGTGTTCACCTACTGAGGCGGGGCCGCCCGAGACCGGCGGCGGCCGAGAGGACCGCGGGAGCGCTGCCCGCCGCTGTGCCACCGCCCGAGGACGGACTGAGAGGGACCGCGGCGCAGCGCGGAAGGAGGGAGCGGCGCCGTGCGGAGCTCCCGCGGGGGTCGTCCTCGCCCTCCGCTGCGAAAGAGCGACCAGAACTGCTTGAAAGGAAACGAGGATCGGCTGAGCCCCCCCCGCACTGCTCGCGCCGGGGGCTGAGGTGCCGTCGCGGCGCCCGAAAACACGAAAAAAAAAAAAAAAAAGCAGTAGTTTTTTTTTTTTTTCTTTCTCGGAATCGTGATGGTGTTGGATTCTCTCAATGGTGGGTTAATAGAGCATGTTACCTGTCTGTCTTTAAGGTTTTTGTCGGACCGTGGAACAGTTTCAGAACGTAGCGTTAGGGCGATGCGAAGCGGACAGATGGCGCTCTGTTTGATTCCTACAAAGTATCACCAGCTCTTTTTTTTTCACTCTTAACTCTTTAAAGGATTCAAACGCAACTCAATGCCGTGCTGGACTCTCAGAAATTCAGGACCAAATTTTCCCTCAGCTGAGTCCGTGTGTGTCCGTAGGGCCGCGGGTGGAAGGACTGTGCCCACCGACGGCCGTCCCCGTCCCGTTCCGTCCCGTCCGTGCGAGCGGATGCCGTTTCCGAGTGGACGTATTTATACTGCCAAACGTTTCTGCCCGTCTTTCTTTGTCCTTTTTTTGGTAGTTCTCGTTGTTACCCGCACCGTTTTTATGTCTCCTTCACGGAAGGGCTAGAGTTTTAACTTTTAATTTTTTATATTTAAATGTAGACTTTTGACACTTTTAAAAACAACGACAAAAAAAAAATCACACACACAAAAAAAAAAAAAAAAAGAAGAGAGATGAAAACGTTCGATTATTTTCTCAGTGTATTTTTGTAAAAAATATATAAAGGGGGTGTAAATCGGTGTTAATCGCTGTTTGGATTTCCTGACGCGGGCAGCAGGGCCCCGGCCGCCCCGGACACGCGGTGCGCGCACACCGCCGCCCGCCCGCCCTCCGCCCGCGTCGCGCTCCGATCTGCAGGCACTTAAAGGCACAGCATCCCGCGCCGCGCCCCGCTCGTACCGGGAGGATGGGGCCGGAGCGGACGGGTAGGGCTCTGGCGCGCGTCTGCCGCCGTTTGGGTGGGAACGTCTCCCGAACGGAGCGCGGAACCGGCGCCTCCGCGCGGAAAGGGATCCTGTACCTTTAACTCGTAAACCACATCTTTTGCACTTTTTTTCGAAGCAAAGCCGTGCCGTTTTAAACCACTGGATCTATCGAAATGCCGGTTTGAGTTCGCGACACTATGTACTGCGTTTTTCATTCTCGTATTTGACTATTTAATCCTTTCTACTTGTCGCTAAATATAATTGTTTTAGTCTCCTATGGCATGATGATAGCATATGTATTCAGGTTATAGCTGTTGTGTTTAAGATGAAGAAAGTGAAAACATCTTTGTACATTTAAGTCTGTATTATAATAAGCAAAAAAGAAGATTGTGTGTTTATGTATGTTAATATAACGTGACAGGCACGGGGACGTCTGCCGAACGAGGTGGTTCCGTTAAGGGTTTCGCTTTTATTGTTATTATTTTATTGGGTTTTTTTTGGTCATCCATCCTGTGCAATATGCTGTGTAGAATTTTTTTATATTTTTTTTTATTTTTTTTATTTTTTTTTGTCTAACGATCAGCCACAACGCAACGTTGGGAAAGAAGAGGAAAAAAAAACAAATCATGCCAGCTAACCATGTCACGTTCACTGCCTGTCAGATTGTCGATATACCTTCTGTAAATAACCTCTTGTTTTTGTTTTCTTCGGGAAGGAAATAAAATCAGCTGGAACTGAACCCTAACCCCGGCTGCGCTCCTCCTCATTGCCCCGTCCCGCCCGCGGCGCGGTGGTTTGCTCGGACTCCGCCTCCGGTTCGCGGCGGGGCGGGACGGGGGTTCGCTCCCCCTCTGCTGCAGGCACTGCTCTCGCCGTGCCCTCCCCGAGCCACGGAGCCGAGGTCCTCCCCTCTCCCTTTTAGCAAAGTTTTCCCTCCGTTCTGTCCCGCGAGAGGACTGCCGTCCCCACGCTGAAGCTTCCCCGGCGCACTCTGGCTGAAGCCTTTCTCGTGCAAACGCGCGGCCTCTCGGTGCCCGCCCCCACCCCCAGCTCCCGCTGCTGTGTGTGCCGCCCCGGGCAGTGCCGCTGACCGGAATCCGAGAGAGGAGGGGGAAGGGCGAGGCCCCGTGCCGCCCCGCAGCCTGGGAGCAGTTAACCCGAGGGCTTACGGCTTCCTGCGTGCTCTGTTCTCAGTTCGCAGTTGTAAGTTCTGTAGCGCCAAACGCAGTGTTTCTCTGGGGATTCTTCGGTGGTATGGGTTGTTGCCTCCTGGCTGCTACGGGGAAGCCAGGCTAAAGCACATATTGACGCACCACTGCATGGGAACTTCCTTACGGATACGCGCTGGAACCTCCACGTGTCCCTTGCTGCCTGCAATGCAGGGCTAGTCAGGTATCTAGCAAGAGGAAGTGCACCAGACGAAGCCACGCAAGAATACATTAAATCACAGATTCAGAATGGCTTGGGTTGGAAGAGACTATGAAGCTCCCCTTGTTCCCATCCCTGTCTATATGTATGCATATGCCTATTAGTATGGACCATCTCTCTGAAAGGAGTATGGGATTGCTTTGGAAAGAAAATTAGTAGCCCACAAGCAGTTGTGAAATCTAGCAAATTGATGGCAGTGATTTGTAAATAGTGATGTAAAAGAAAACTTGATTTTAGGAATCACAACTGGTGCCTGACCACAGGTTTGCCTCATGATGGAACCCATCCTGGCCGTGGGCCATAGTGGCCCTGTGGGAAGGTGCCCAGCATCACCACAGGGACAGCCTGGGATGGCCACGGCTGCCACGTCCTTGCACTGCACTGCCTCGCTGCCAGGGAGCTGTGACCACTCTCCAGCAGACAGGCAGACCAAAATTTCTTCATCCCTGGTATGCCTTCACCTGGCCTCTGGGAATCAGTGTTTTATGAGGTTCTACAGCCATGCCGTGGTCATTGCCACTATCAAATTTCACTTCATGAATTCATTCTATGCTCCATGAGATCCCCCTCCTGCTCGTGGCCTCCACAACACCTTGTGGTAATGCTGAGTGAATTCATTGGTGTGCCATGTGAAAAAAAAACAAAAACAAAAACAAAAAACCCACATCTATTTTCTGTTTGAACTTCAGTACAGATCGCTTTGTCTTTATACAGTGACAATTCTGATCCCTCTTCAGCCTTTGCAAGCTACCTGTTTTTCTAGCTCTTTGCCATTTCTGTTAGGTCTTCTCACAGTGCATAGACAGAAAGTAATTGAATTAGATTTGAATGAAAAATTACCATGATAGCCCCATCTATTTATTTTAAGTAATTTACTTTTTAACAGACTGTTCTTGTTTGCACGTCATTGGTTTACCTACAAATTATACAAAGACTGCTCACCTCATCAGTGTATATATAACTAACTTTCTGCAATGATGCCTGCCCCTTCAGTGCATCATTTCGTTACCTTCCATGTATAGCAGCGTGTGATGTGACCACACACACAGGTCTTATTGTTTTTCCTTTCTTTTCAAAACCAAAGCAGGGTTCCCTGGGAGTAAGTAATGCTAAACACGTTTTAAGTGTTGTATTCTCTCGTTACACACCCAGAAGACACCACCTGACTGGGCAGAAGGGAGAATGCTGGACTGGAGGCCCCCAGAAGACACCACCTGACTGGGCAGAAGGGAGAATGCTGGACTGGAGGCCCCCAGCATCCTGCCAGCTGCTGGGACCCCTGTCTGCATGATACATGACACAGTGGCAGCCAAGGGCAGGCAGAGTCTTGGTGCTGGCTGGCCCACTCCCTTGCCCTCCTCTCCAACATGCTTTTGCTTCCACATGGGAGTGGAAAAAGTAGCAGGCGAGAGCTCAGCTCACCTCTCAAGGGCTCTTTATTCTGTTTGGGTCTGATTTTTTAAAGCGTGTACTAGGATTAATTTTCTTGTACAGTAACTCTATAATGCCCTCTGAAAAGCTTTGAGGACATTAGCAAGGTATTACAATGTGACCTCCTGGGCCTACAAGTGTTGCAGTCATCTTGGTAGTCCAGAGTACAAAAATGGTTACCCACCACCTGCCATTTCAGCCTCTCCTTTCCACATGTTCTCTAAGCATGAGCGGTAAGTTTTGCCACAAACATGGAGAAAATGTGACTGTTTCCAAGACATTAATATTGTGGGACAGAAAGTGAGAGACTAATTCAGGACTCAGCCCTGAATGTAATTGCCTTGTTAGTGATTGCTTTGTTTTGTGCCTTTTACACAAGCATCTCAAGGCAAATGGTAGCAACAGCCCAAAGGGTCACTGTGAATTGAATTAAATTCAGTTGGTGACCTCCTGATCCCTCAGGACTCAGCACTGGTGCTAGTTTTGTTTAACATTTTTATCAGTGACTTGGTTGAGAGGATTGAGTGCCCCCTCGTTGAGTCTGCAGATGACAGACAACAAGTTGGGTGGGAGTGTTGATCTGCATGAGGACAGGAAGGTCTACAGTGGGATCTGGATAGGTTGAATTGATGGGCTGTGTTCAGTTGCATGACATTCAACAGGGCCAAATGCCGAGTGCTGCATTTGGATCATAACCGCCCCATGCAGCAGTACAGTCTGGGAGAAGAGAGGCTGGAAAACAGCTTAGTGGGTAAGGACCTGGGGATGCTGGTCAACAGCTGGCTGAAAACGAGCGAGCAGTGTGACCAGATGGCCAAGAAGGCCAGTGGCTCCTGACCTGCATCAGAAATAACATGATCAGCAGGGCTAGGGAAGTGACTGTCCATCTGTACTCAGTGCTGGTTAAGCCACACCTTGAGAACTGTGTTCGGTTTTAGGCCGCTCACTATAAGAAGGACATGGAGTTGCTTGAGTGTGTACAGAGAAGAGCAATGAAGGTGATGAAGGGCTAGAAAACAAGACCTATGAGGAGTGGCTGAGGGAACTAGGGCTGTTTACTCTGGAGAACACAAGGCTGAGGGGAGACCTCTTCACTCTCCACAACTCCCTGAAAGGAGGTTATAGCAAGGGGGTCTCCTTTCTCATATGACAACTGACAGGATGTGAAGCAGCGGCCTCGGGTTGTGCCAGGGGAGGTTTAGATCGGATATCAGAGAAAAATTCTTCACAGAAAGGATAGTCAGGCATTGGAACAGTCTGCTTATGGAGGTGGTGGTGTCCCTATCACTGGAAGCACATGGAAATATGTGGACATGGCACTATATGACATGGTGTATTGGCGGATTTAGGTGATGGTTGGACATGATGATCTTAAATGTCTTTTCCAACTGAAATGATTCCATGATTTATTAAATCTATAGTAACCAACAGAATTAGATCACCTGGATTATGAGCCAGACATAACTCAATAGCATGCCTAAGCAATGTTTCCTAATACATCTGTTGCTAGATTATGCTATTTTGGGTTGCTTCTGATGTGCTTTTTCCTAGCAGTACAGTAAATCTTAGTATCCCCTTGCCTCCATCTTCTTTTTGCAAATTAAACACAATTCTCCTCCCGCATGGCAGGAACTCCCATGGCTCCCATTAAATCTTCTCTTTTAAGTGAGTTTATCTTGAAGTGAAGGACAATGTACCTGATGTGGTAAAGTTTGTTGGCTTGTGACAGAAGAGGGTAGCTTTCCATAACTCAGCCTGATGCTGTTTGTCAGCAGATAGAAAATGTTAATGAGTTCCTCAGTGCACCCCTCTGTGTCCCATCTTAACTGTAGGCAGCATTAACCTGCCTGAACAGGAGGAAGACTTACAAAAATAGGAACAAGACTGGCAAGGGGCCCATATACGTCTTTTAGAATGATGGGAATTGGAAATACAAACTCATATCTATGGGCTTTGAGTCTTGTTTGGCAGCATTATGCCAGAAAACTACTAGATAAAATGCGTATTGCAGTGTCAAAACTCTGTGTTGTATTGGCAGCATCGTTCTAAAGTAGACCTGGAAGAAAAAGTAAAACATTGGTCTTTCTTACCTTTCCTCTTTGGCTTTCTTAGCAGTTTACAAGACCTCCTCCTCATTGATTTTATTTGGTTTGTTTGTTTGTTTTTCAGTCTTTAATTTCTCTGATGTTGCTTCTTCCTGGATGTCTTCCTGACCTTCTTCAAGAGTGTTTTTACCTTTATGCTAGAGATGTAAATTCCCATTCATTGGACACAGAGCATTGTGTCTTTCCTGCTTCACTGACACCCTTTTTCTTTTGCTTCAGCATTCAACTAATTTCCTTGCAAAAGGCACATTGCTTAATATGTAGCAGTGGAAGGAAAAGAAATCTAATTTAAGCTGTACCCGAAATGTACCCATGCTACATTATTATCCTGAGACCAGCCCAAGGCTCTCCGATTAGGGTATCTCTGCACATTGTCTGCCTTAAAAATAACACCAAGCTAGGTGCAAACTGTGACTGCATTTCTCAAAGCTAAATGAAAACAGCTGGTATCCAACTGAATAATTTAGTAGGCTGTTGCTCAGGTCAACCACCTTGAAGAAATGGGATTGCTGTGAAACTAGGTGAGATCCAGCTGCATGATCTCAGCACAGCTCACTGAAACCAATACACGGAGTTTAAAAATTCTTGATGTATCAGAGATGTCATGATGTATCACTTTTCATTTTAGCCACCAGCCTGAAATTTGCAACTACCTGCAGCTGGTGGTCTGTCCTTCTCAAGGAGGTGAAGCAACCATCAGAATCTTTTCAGGACCCCCAGACTGCTCAAATTATGATTACTACCTTTGTGGATGGTTACTAATCATGTTGCATTGAATGGACCTAAAGTGGCTGATGTGCTGATGGCAGTGGGTTTAATAGAATGACAGTTTAAAGGGGAATCTGGGCATTTTTCCAGACTTGAATACCTCGATCTGGATCATTTTGCTCACATAAAATTGAACTGATATACCTTTAGACTTGGCAGAATTTATCTTAGGGAACTGTATGATTCAGGAAGGTAGCACTTCATGTACAGCTTCTCACGTGAAGTCATTAGTTCAGATTTACCCAAGGTACCAAGAAAGGCACAGCAATTTAACATTTATGTAAAGTAAGTCCTATGCACACTACATATGAATACTTTTGCACTCTAATTGTGCATACATTGTAGGGCTTCATTTCCAGAGAGAGATATATTTTTCTGAATACTCAGTTTTTCCAAGAAAAACAACGACAACAACAACAACAAAACCAAACCCGTAATAAGAGAACAACATGAAGCCCCACCCTGGAGACATTCAAGGACAGGCTGGACCAGGCTCTGAGCAACCTGATCGAGCTGTGGATGACCCTGTTCATTGCAAGTTAGTTGGACTAGATGGCCTTTAAAGGTCCCTTCCAAATCTGAGAATTCTACAATTCTGTGATTTTTTAATGGAAGAACATGCATAGTATGCATATTACTAAAACTTATATTTCTAGCTTTATCTGTAGGAAAAAAAAAAAAGTGGTACAGAAGTTTGGAAATGGGAGTTTTCCAGTTAATTCACAATTAATTCCTGGTCCTCCTGCAATTTTTGTCCAAAACAAAAAATGATTTGGAAAGTGTTATTATGCTGCTGATTTTCTTTGAATTGGTGTCTTATGCTGTGAAATATGTGCTATATATAAAAGCAGATACACTGAAACTTAACAGTTTCACCAGGCATAAGTGGTTTTTAAATTAATATAAATTGTTTGCAGAATGCATGAAGTTCTGCAACTGTTTTTGGAACAGAATTTGAATAAATTTTTACCTTCTTAAAAAGTAGAAGCAGTCCTGGATGTTTGAAAACTGTTCGATTTTCTTCTCTTGAAACAGTTTGGGGAAAAAAAAAGAAGTGTGAAAATGTTCTTTTCTTGAGTTCCCTCCTCACTTTTAAGAGCTGAAACATGAAGTCTTATTATAAATAGTTATTTGCTTTTCTGTCCTGAACTGAAAATGCATTCTAATACTCTGGAGCTGGTTGCAAACAGAGTGCCATAAATTCCAGCTCAATTTATCTAAATGGTGTATTGTGTGAAAGTTACAGACATGGGCTGACGCATTCAGTGATAATTACATAATGGGAGCTTCCTAATTCCATTAGCAAATTGTTCCAGGTTTAGATAAAATGAAATCATAGTGTCGTCTTTTCTCACCTATTATATTTTGTTATTGCTGTTATGCTGCTGTTGATGCCCTTAATCATAGTGTCTCACAGCCTTGGGGCATTGTAAGCATAGGAGAAAAATAGAAGACCCACTTCAGATTGTATGTAAACATGAGACAAAAAAGCAGCGATGGATATAAGTAGAAAGCAAAATATTATTGTCCATTAGTGGGGCAGCACTGATATCACCACAGCAGCAGCCTGAGCTAGATGCTCTTTTGTTCTTTGCTTGTATCACAGGCAAAGACAGACTTTTACAAGGGGGTTGGAAGAGAGCACATGCAAGTTTACACCTGTGAGCAGGGACCTTTTCTTCAGCATTTGTCACGATGAGGGAAAATACAAAAGTGTAACGAGCAAACAGTAAAGATGCTGAGATGGTAAGATGATGGCAGGCAACTTTCTGCTGCCACATGGGAACAGGGTGGCAGTGGTAGGAAGAATATGGTGCAAGGAGAAGGGGGAAAAGATAACACTTGTCAAAGCCTGGGAAAAGAACTCTTGCAGTAGTTATGACTAAAGATGAGTTGAACCTCAAGAATCTTAGGAAAACACCAGTACTGTTAACTGATAGCCTGGATATTAAAGCAAAATTCTTAGCTGCTTACTAATGAGAATACTGGTTACTTATGGCAGCAAGTGAGAAAGAGGTAGGAGGAAAGCAGGTAAGAGCCTGGTGGAGATGAAAGAGCTCATCTTTGTTCTATCCAGGCAGAGAATAGAAACAGAGTGCCTTGTTAGCCACAAGAGATGTTAAAGATGACGTCTGAGGTTTTAATTTCTTCTAAGGTGAGGATATCAGGACATCAGTGCATGAGCCAAGGGAACCTGGTTTCTACACATCAGTGTTTCAGGAGTGTTCCTTTGGGTGGATTCTCTGGTGTCTAATCGCTGGGCTACTCTGTGCTGCAAACTGACTGCAGGACCTGAGGACACGAAGGCAAGTCTGAAGGGTCTTTTGCCTGGAGCCAGCTCCCGCTGATGAGCCCTGGAATCTTAGAGTTGTGCTAATGCTACTCTGAGACTTAAACATTCAACACAGAACAAGGTGTCTTGTGGCCTTACGGAGCAAAAGTGGTTTACAGAAGTTTTAGTAGTCTCAGCCAAAAGGTGCTCAGTGCCAAATGGCTTTTGTGCCTCTTTTGTGTCTGATGGGTCTGTTGGTGACCTGGAGCTTGGTTAATACTAAATATACTAAATTACCCTGTAACAATGACAGTGTTATGAACAAATGGGAAATCATATAACTTATCAAAGTCAATTTTCAATTTGATAGCATTACTTGATAAACTGTTGTATCATAAGTGTACAAAGGTGTAGTTCACATTCTTCTTGTAAATACATTGCAAATATGTGGAACAAAGTATATTCATAAAGAAATATCCACATGTGCACATTTACAAATCATTCTTTTCATTAGGATGGTGTGAGAACAATAATGATGACAAACAAAATGGTCTGGTTTTACATCAAGGTGATTGATTTAGATCAAAGTCATTTAAATAGCCAATTTTAATCATGATTTAAATTGTCAAGTTGGAAACCTTGATTTAAATAATTCATTTTCATCTTGTTTTGCATTTGTGCTTCCTAGTTATTTTTCTAAATAAAGAATGATTCCCATTGGCTGGGATAATTCAGTATTTCCATTCACTAAGCATGAAGATTACACCAATACTATGTATATCTTTAAGAAGTTCAACATATGTTTGCCCAGATTCTTAATTTATACAGTTTTATCATGCTAGAAAATAATTACTGAGTATTTTCCTCACATTTATTTTTTTCCTCACGCATTACTTCAAACTGTACTTGGAAGAACAATTAGATTTTCACTAAAAATGCATGAAATCTGGAGGAAGGGGGATGTTCTGATTAAAATATTCTGGCTAGCTAAAACATAATTTTGCGAGAAATTTTTTTCTTTTAAAAAGCAAGACCAGATCTGTTGCGAATGTCAGAATTGTAACTACGATCTGGAAGTATAATTCACTACATTTCTGACATGGAAGAAGGTGTTTGTATTCATTAATTGGCAAAAATGAGGCAGAGTTCTGTGATACTTTCTTTTTCAGATTTAAATACATCAACAGTCTTTAATTGCCTTTTGAACAAGGAGTAATGAAGAAGGTACAGCTCTTCCTTTGCTAAGTAGAACATAGGTTGTATCTTGAACGTTTTGATTTGTAAAATAAATCAGACAATAAGGAATGTTTTTAACTTTCATCCTATTGAGAAAATACTGTGAGTTTAGGCTGTTTAACCAGTAAATGTTCTTGAGATAGTGAAATTACAGTGGCTGTAGGGAGTTTTGGTGAAAATATCTGGAAGGTCTATGTGACCCTCAGCATCACATGCTCTTCTACATGGGTAAATGAGAACAGATTTGTGTTTAGCCTGTGCTAAACAGAGGGAAGTTGACATAAATATATTCCAAAGCATATAAGGTGTATGCAAAATAGATAATTTGGATTACAAAGGGACAAGCTTAAGTAATAGTTGCTTGGAGTTTTCCCTAAAATCATCTTTCAAAAATCTCTTATTCATCCTATTCTGCTTAGCCAAGGTAGTTTTAAGCATGAAAAAAGAAATAGATTTCCAGAAACTTCTCTTTTGATAAAAGACTGTTAAATATACTGCTTGATTTCTGCTTGAGTCAGTCTGATTTCCTTCTTAATAACTGTTATGTGATCATCACATCTAGGGAAAATAACAAAGTACAATGAAGCCCTATCTATCTTAGTCTTATCTGGTTATCCATGCTCATAATTAGTTCCTCGAGTTTAAATGAACTAATCATTTAACAAAGCCAACTGTATAAACTGAAATTAAGGAACAATTATTTCAGCGCTTGCAGAATGAGCTACTAATTTCAGATGTGTTAACATTTCTGTCACTGTTGCTCCAAGCACTTGGCAGTACCTTGTCTCTGTCAGGCAGGGACTCTTCATTCTGTAACTTTCAATCTCAAATGTAGAGCAATATGCATGTAAAGCAAGAAGCACTTAGGATGCAAGCAAAGAAAATGAGATAAACAAAGTGACAGAATTCCATCTTATTTATATGATGATAAAAACGTTAATGAGACTGTCTAGATTTGTTCTAGTCATAACTTACCTCTCAAATTTGAGGATGGTGATTCTGTAGTTCGGAAGTTTGATTTTCATGGTATTTAAACAATCTAATTTCTAAAACGAGATTTCTTAATTGGGCTGGGGAGAGGTGTTGTTTAATAAAGATACTGTGACTTTGTATCTGTCATGCCTTAAGAAGTTGAAAAATTATCTCCAGCAAAGACCACTATTTTTATGCTTCATAGAGAAATAAACATAGTCCTCTTCAAAACATCCCATTCCTCTGATTCTCAAATAGCTGCCCTTAGAGACCTTCTTGTCTTTTTGCTCAAGATCTTAATTTATCACCAGCCTTACCTATCTTTGAGCAACACCTCAGAGCCCTCACTCTCACCGTATTTCTCTTCCTCTCACTCTTTTTCATTCAAAGTTGGCTCCAAATGTTTTTCCACAGCAAATTCAGGTACCCAGCGAATGCAGATCATAAAGATAGGATTTCATAAGATCTTCCGCACAAGTGGAATGTAAATTCATTTGATATGTACACAAATAGAAGGTAGAAGATATTTAAAATTCTGAGAGTGCCCCGCTTGAAGGATGAGCTCTGATTATCAGCTGATAAACAGTATTCTAAGGTTTCCCACCGTGTGTAGTAATATAAGGAAATGAAAGAGGATATAAGTTGCTCTAGGCCCTGTCCATTTTACTGAATGTCATGTCAGGGATTAGATTTAATTTGATTCTTTGTGCAAAGTTTTTTTTTTTAATAAAGTAGCAGTTCAGATTAAAGGATAAATTAATGTATTATACCATAGTAATGTATTAAATTGGATAATGTGATCCTTCTGATGGTATTGCAGAAATCACTTATGGTGATAAAATGTTGCTTGCCATAGTTCAGTGGAATTAGAGGATGTACTTGAAACCACATTCACAAAATAATGGTTTTCAAATTATTCGTATTACTTATAATGGAAAGGAAACAAAATCATATTGCCCTTAATTAAGAAGGAATGGAGACTACTTTAGTAGTATTATAGAAATATTTCTGAGTAAGGAAACCAATGCAAATTTCTCCAACACACAAAACCAAACCTCTTGGATTTGATAACAAAGGTGGCAGCAGAGAGAAAGACGATAGAAGCATCACAAGACAATGAACATTCTAGCCCTGTTGTCCTATGCTGGCTTTCAACTGGGTTTTACTTGGCAGTGGCTGGCTTAACTTCTGGATAACAAATCCTAACCAGGGCAATGTGCTCGCTCTGTCCACCGGTGCCTATGCAGGAGACTTCCAGAATGAGAACTTCATCAGGCAGGTGATGTGATTCCTTTTTAGCAGGGCAGAAAGAAGCATTGCCATGTGTAAGCAGACGTCTCCGGGGCTATCCACCTGCCCCATAAGCCTTCTTTGTCCTCCTCTACTGTTGACAGGGAGAGGATTTGACTGAAGAAGACCTTATAGACTCAGGAGGAACAATTCCTATCCCAGCTCTACCTTCTCCTTTCTGCACAGCTACAGGCCTTCTTTGCTCTATTATTTTTTTTTCTATTTTGCACTTCTTTAGGGGCACTGAGGGACAGAGAAATGACTTAAATAGCAAAACCAGATAAGGGAAAATGGAGATTGGCTTGCATGCTAATTAACCAGCTTCACCTTATTGTCCATAGTGCTTCAAGATACTGTAAAAATATGTGTTGGTGTTTCTGGTTGGATTTTAGTTTTCATCTTCTAATGTGATCGCCTGAGGTGATATTTCACAAAGGTTTCATGCAAAGTGCACTGAAACCAAATAGAAAAGACATCAGTGATTTAAACTGGCTTTGGACTATGTCCTCTGCAGGAGTTTGAGTAACCTCTTCTACTCAGGTATTCCACTTGTGACATAATTCTCTTCCATTTCCAAGCTTGACTACTCTGACACACGCACACTTGGAATTTAAAGGTGATTTTTTCATCAGTAAAACCGGAGGTAATTCTCCTCACAAATAATTATAAACCTGAGGAATGAAAAGAGCCTTCTGGAGGAGCCATGGAGTGTAATACAAGGCAGCTGACAGCTCAAACTAGGGCTGTGCAAGTCAGTCAGGGAGGAGTAACTTGCTTGCTGGAGGTGAGTGGTGCTCAGAAGGGGAAAAATTGACTACCTTTTTTCTTTTTACTAGAACCCACTGCATAATTGAGGCTGTAGCTGTACATGGTACCTCTGCCAAAAAGGAGCAGGTCCCCTGTCCCATGACTCCAAAACTTTCCTAGACTTTTCCTTTTTAAATCAAATACAGTAGAGAGTTACATCAGCCTGTTGTAACATTTCCTGCCAGCTGAACTGTTCTGAATATCCATCGACATGTCTGGGGATCCCAGGTGCAGACAGTGGTGCTGAGGCCAGCCTGCAGGCTGTGTGAATCCTGGAGCATCAGCTGAAGGCTGAGACTAGTTGCCATAATTTGTCCCACCAAGTGAAGAGGTCCTGTGGGTCCTGGACGCCTGCACACTGTGTGAGCAGCCCAGTGCTTACCCAGCAGCACTGCAATACCAGCAGTTTGCTTCTGGAGAGCTCCAGACAGACCTCACAAGGTGCAGTGTGTGATGGGGGGAGTGAAGGCAGTCATGTGCTGCCCTGCCAAAAAGAAGGGGTGCAGCAATTTCCAGACATTTGCTGATAAATCACATTTCTTTTATTTGTTGCCTTCAGAGTGCCTCTTCAGCAGGGTCTCTCCTCTGGGCTCATAAATGTAGCAGCAGCTATTCACATTGCAAAAAGCTGGCAAAGGCAAATTAATTACAACATCTCCTTAAGTTAATTTTGCCCTCTGTCATTAGGCCTGCTTCTGCATTTGGAGGTAATTGGAGAGGTTTGTGTTGCAGTTATCGTAGAATGGTTTGGGTTGGAACAGACCTCAAAGCCCATCCAGTTCCAACCTCCCTGCCACATGCAGGGCTGCCAGCCACCAGTTCAAGCTGCCCAAGGCCCCATCCAATCTGGCCTTGAGCACCACCAGAGGTGGGGCATCCACAGCTTCTCTGGGCAGCCTGTGCTTCTCTGCCTTCTAAATTCTAGTAACTAGTTATGTAAATTTATTTCTGTGTTTCATGACTCTGGTGTATGTATGGAGATCAACATAGGCCCGGCTAAGCATCTACATAGTCTCCAATTCACTACCTGTCTTCTGAGTGTTTAGTCTGATGTAAAGTGTGTTCTGTTTGTATCTAGAAAAGCAAGGTTAGCTGTGATCACTTCTAAGGATGTTTTCTCATCAGATATTTTAAGCAAGTACGTTTTTGTACATTTGAATGTTTAAATAGTTGTGACATTAGAGCATTAGTATATCTTTTAATTAATGAAAAGGAATGGAAGTATCTACTCTCACACAGATTTTTAGCTTCAGAATTTTTATATTTCCCAGAAAATCTTGTTAGGATAATAATTTGATTTATACTACAGGATATACAATAGATGTTGCCTGTGCAATTTACAGAAAGAAATGTAGGAAGCAAAGGATAGACCTAGATAAATTTTGTAACTAAAATAGGTTAAAAATAGTCTGGTGAACTTATGGTGTCTGGAAGGTCAGCATCAGTAGATTAATAATTGCTCTGCAGCCTCTGATTATGGCCGGTTATTTGCATGATTTCCAGGAATTTCAGTCTACCACAGCTATTGTTCATTTGTGTGATTATACAAAATGACCTTGACTTTTCATGTACAGTTTTTTAAAAGTTTCTCTGCAATTCATATTCTGCATTAGCAGATTTTTTAATTTTTTTTTTTTTCTGGAACAGAGATTTCAATTTTTTATTTTTAAATGAAGATGGGAGAAAATGAGTTACATTGATTTTATGTATTTCTTTATCAAAGTGTCTGGAGCTGTGGAATTACAAATCTCATGGACTGTATTATTAATGTAATGATAGATAATGTAAGAGCAGGAAGAATTTCCCTTAAGTCCTTCCAGTGTCTTTCAACTGGATTTTTCGATGCATTAGCCTTTCGTGAAATAACTTACCACAGCCTTTTTTGTATCTGTATCCAGGTGTTTCTGATAACTGTATCAAACTATAAAATCTGATTATTTGGCCATCACTAAAGCTCATAAATTGCTGAAACAGCTCTTACGTGTATATCACAGAGCTGGATTACTGAATGAATAATGCAGAACAGAGATCTAGAGCTTTCACTGAAGAAAGGAAGAATAAGGCTTGCTATCAATGTTTAGTGCCTGACTCTTCTTTGACTTGTATTGTCTGTATGATCATTTATATCTGTGTGAAGTAAGCTTAAGAATTTTTTAAAAACTGCTGTGTTGGAGTTGAGATGGCTCAGGAATGTCTTTCTTCCAGGTCCCCATTAGAGATAGACAGAAGCTATTCAAACCTCATGGCAGGTTCGTGACCAAAGAAAGGAAGTGAAGGAACCTCCTGCATCGCATTGCCCAGCTGCCCATGCAGGTCCTGACATGGCAGCAGCCTTCAGGTTGGTGACCCCATGCCTGTGCCCTGTGGGTATCCATGCCCAGCTTCTGTCCATGGGGCTGCCCTTCAGATAGTCATTCCTCCTCTGCCTGGCTTTTATCTAGAGAACGTTTACCTCTCTTCATGTTTAGAATCATAGAATCATAGGATGGCTTGGGTTGGAAGGGACATCAAGGATCATCAAGTTCCAACCCCACTGCTACAGGCAGGGTTGCCAGCTGCTAAATTAAGGACTAGATCAAATTGCCCAGGGCCCCATCCAATCTGGCCTTAAACACCTCCAGCGATGGGGCATCCACAACCTCTCTGGGCAGCCTGTTCCAGCACCTTACCACTCTCTCAGTAAAAAACTTCTCCCTGACATCCACTGTAAACCTCTCTTCCTTTGGTTTAAAACCATTCCCCCTCATTCTATAACTGTCTACTTGTGTAAAAAGTTGGTTTCCCTCCTGTTTTAATCTCCCTTTAAATACTGGAAGGCCACAGTGAGGTTTTCGCATAGCCTTCTCTTTTCCATGCTGAACAAGCCCAGTTCGTTCAGCCTATCTTCATAGATCTTCATGCTCCAGCCCTTAGATTATCTTCATGGCCCTTCTCTGGACCCTCTCCAAAAGCTCCACATCTTACCCCTGGTGGGGGTTTCTGGTGATTTCTCCACGCCTTCCCTGTCGTGGCTGTGGAGGCAGCCTATCTTTACTTTCTCCCCTTTTTTTTTTTCTCTTTGCAAAATATAAATGTATATGATCATTGCTCTGTGAAAGTATCATTCCAAATTTATGTAGGTTTAGTTGGAGTTTGATATAAACTCACTGATGACTGATGGACCTCATAGATTACTCAGTGTCTGTGGGGGGCAGAATCTGGAAATGGAGTGTGTTTATGTGTAGTAGGTACAGACTTCATAATTTGACCTTATGGGCAGAAGTTGCTGACAGATTCTAGGTCTCTCTAATCTGATTCCAAACAGTCCCGTATTATGGATGGCGTTTTTCTTTCATGACACTTCTGGCCTTGTGGAAAGCTCCAAATTTGCAGCTTACATACTTGAGTTTTTATTACTTGTAATTTGGCACATTTTGTTAAAAATGACACTATGCAGAGAAAAGATGGTGAAGAAAGGGGTTAGAGCTAAGTTAGAGTTTCAAGCTGTTGCCTTTGGAGCTTGCACCCTTCTTGATCAGGTCTCTCAAAACTTAGCTTTAATTTGGTAGTTACATTTGTGCGTAAATTCACTTGCATTGGTGCTTGCAATAGTGTGGTTGGAGCTCTTATTTATACAGTGATGAAGTGGTTTTGGGTTTGCATAGTGATATGCAATATCAGCACTGGTGTCTATGAAACTTTTTCAGACATTCCACTGGAAGATGGATTGAATCCCTACTGCAAAATCGTGGGTTTAAGAAAAATAATCTAAGTCTCTATTTTACCATTGTTCAATGATCAACGTAGCACCTCAACTTTCCTGAGGGAGCATAAGCCTATCTCATTGAGGCTCTGTAGGTCTATTCTATTCATTCGTTAACACAGAGATAAATTCACCCTTAGGAGACTGCCAATGTCATTTCGTGTAGTTCAGTCGTGCCACAGAACCTCATTCAGGACTGGGACTCCTCCAGAGGATGGCTTTAAGTACACAGTTTGTATTTTAGTAAGTGCGTATTAAAGCAACCACGTACTTTGAAAAATGCTAGAGGGGTAGGTAAGTAACTTTGTGTAAATGGTGACAAAACCAAAATAAATTGCTAACACTGAATAGCTGAACTTTGATGAATATAGATCTATTATTGAGAGTGTTCTGTATTAGTCAAAAGCACAGTTGTGAAATAAATAACAAACAGAACAAGGTTGTAACTTTCCAGATGAAAAGCCATCTGCAAAATTTGAGAGCAGTGGCAGTGTGAAGCCTGATAATCATATTAACTGAAGGATCAAAAAGACACTTATTGAGGTTATAGGCAGAGAAACAGGGAAAGTAATAGAGGTCACAGGCAAAGGGAAGACCAGATAGTTTATCTTGTGTCTATATTTACTTTGCTGGTTTTACTGGAGCTGCCGCAGTATTTTTGAGCTTAGGGTGACCCTGGTATTTCTTGCAAAAACAAATTATATTCTGTCGTCCTTCACAATGACGGGTATTTTTGTCGTACCTATTTCCATAGGAAAAAAGGGTCAAACTCGTAAGACTTGGAGATGCAGGAGGCTGATACCAGCTGGCCAGAATGAAAGCAGCAGAATGGAACTGGCTTGCCAGGGCTCTGATCAGGAGGATGTCTCATCACACAGAGGAAAATCCCCACTGTGTTGGTATGTGCTGAATTTGCAAAACATCCCTGTGATAGCTCTGGCAGCCTGGGGCTAGGGGAAGGTTCTTCCCACTTGCATGGCCTCTGGTGGGGTAGCAGGGAGAAGTCTGTCATCCATCTTCTTCCCCTTAAAGGCTGCAGCCCTGTGTCCATGCAGTCCAGCTCTCCCAGAAGAGGTGACATGTGGCACAAGGTCTTGCTGGTGTAGGGATGCCCAGGGTCAGGAGGATCTTTGCTCTGAAGTCTTACTCCTATCCCTGTAAGCAATGGAAGCATGCATGCTGTTGCAGACTTCTCTCTTTTGGATTTATTTATTTTTTTACTTACTTATTTTGGAGGGCTGCAGACTGTGTAACCACACTAAGCCACCTGAAGCAGAAGTGTGTTTTAGGAGGACTGCCTGTGGTTGCAGAGATGGGGAAGTCTCAAATTAGATTCTGGGCCAGCCACTAAAGCCCTGCCTATCTAGTTGTACTAATAAGGCACAATGACGTGTTGTTAAACTACAAAGAGGTGTTGGATATGATAACACAGTTGCACAGCCCCCTGGTAAAACAGACCAAGGTTGTTAGCAGGACTCAAATCCTTTTCCTGGCATTTTACTGTATTTTCTCAGCATGTATCAAGAGAAGGATTCTACACCCTCTGAGCTTCGTAACTATTCAAGTATCTACTGAGATTTATGAACCAAAGGGATCACACTGAGTAAGATCCCAGGCCAGAGTATTTGTTAATATTATGTGACAATTTCTTAAAAAAAAAAAATCAATTAGAAAGGCTGATGTTTTCAATATAAGCCAGAGAATAATTTCTTAAATCAGTTCAAAAGTAACTTGAAATTTCTTGAGCATTGTCTGAGGAGGGGGGATAATAAATATTATCAAACGATGTATTCAAAACATTATTCCTTAGCATTTGAAACAAACTGCCTTTTTTTTCCCTAACAATTTTGAAGCTATATGTATATTAGTCTGTATGCAGTATCACATTATTGTAGCTATGGTTAAACTTAATATGTCTCAAATTAACATTTTTAGGAAGGAAGAATATTTCATCAAATTTTAAGGAAGAAGAAAGGTTGAAAACAGAACTCCCCAGATCTAGTCTTATTTTGACTATAATATTTTTTTTTGTTTGTTTGAGATATATAATATATTTCTGTACAAAGTCTTGGGTTTCTACGAGATCAATTAGAAGGACCTTCTTCCACTGGGGGGGAAAAGTGGCAGAAACAGTCAAAATTGTGCCGAGTTGTACTTTGCATTGTAGTAGGTGCTTACAGCATCTGTATGAGGTTTAGAGCACTTCATGCCACTGCTGTGGTACTGATGCATGTTTCATAATGACCACTGCCATTAATGGCAACCAAATACTTGTTGCGTGTCAGAGCCCAAAAGACTGTTCATCTGGAGAGCCTTAGGCAGTTGTGTATTTTCTTGCTAAATGTAATGGAACCTAAACAAGTTAATGCAAGTAATCCTTCAAAGAGATTGAAACAATCCTGTAAGTGTATTATCTCTGCAGGAAGGTTTCCTGTCCTGTGCAGCCAGTCTTGCTTTTAGGCTCCCATTTATAAAATTAGCTCTACACTAATTTAATGTAGTGGTGAGACACAAAAAGAGAAAAACAAAACAAAACAAAGAAATCCAACAAATTAGTAGGCAAAGCCAGAAAAAAATATTGATTTAAAACACAGATTTGTTGTTTTTTAACAGTAAGGGTTGGAGTTGACTTGCTTGTTAAGGAAGTTTTTGGTAGTCTATCACTTGATGTTTCAACAAAATGGAAAACCTTCCTGAAACTGAGGTTTCAGAAGGGTATCACCTACTGGGATAAACAGAGGAGAAACTGGATTACGTTTTCTGTCCAATTATGTAGAAGGTCAAGCTAGATCACTTAATGGCCTTTTCTGATTTTAAAAGTCCTGAATTTATGTCCAGGGAGTGAATCCCACTGAAGCTTTCTCCTTTAGGAGGCTTGGGAAGCAGAATGTAATTAAGTCATATAGAGACAGGAAGAGATCATATATCTGAGGCTGAAAAAATTAAAAAGAATGCAGTTGTGCAGTGTGGAGAATCAAGGATTTAAAGAATAAGCATCAGTAGTTTAAGCCACTTGTTCCCATTATTTGGGAGCAAGAGATCACTACTCTCTAGAAGTGTCTAACTAACTGCTAGCGTGCCATGGGCAACTTCTTCACTGCTGTGATGTCTTTCAAAGCACGCATCAGCATGCAGAGCTGCCTGTCTGCATTCGGGTCCCTCCTCTAGTAAACCTAAATACCTGTAGTGAAACCTAAATACAAGAAGAATTAAATGAACGATGCGTTAGAATCATGATCCTTTTCTTTATTCATCTTCTAGTTTAATTCTGTGTTAGACTTTCCATTACTTTGCACGAGACCCATGTCAGGCAGTACTGTCATTTGGCATATTCTTTTCTCATATTGACACAACATTGGCAATAGACCCCTATAATTTCCCTATCGTTCAAACATTTATTAAAATGAACATCAACTGTGACATAAATCTCCTCACCCAGATACTTCTAACGCTAAGGCGTCTGAAGCTAAGGATCTAATGTTTACTGGGACTAGATGCTGCCCCAAAGCCTTTTCAGTTGCTATCAGGCTTAAGATTAGCTCATGATCTATGTGCAGTATTTATCTTTCTGTTTACTGAACACAGATATGATTAGTAGTACATTTTGTCTAATAATTAAAAATGTTCCCATCTCTACCAACAGGCCTACAAGCATCATTAGGAGACAGATGTGTTATTCTGCTCTTACTGTAAAATTATGTGTGTTCCATCCATTCCAGACATGGATTTTTCTGTAATGGTTTTGATTTTTCCGAGTGATTTTCTACACTCTATAATTTCTGTTCTGTGTTAATTATCATCATTTGCTCTCTTTTCCTTGCTTTTTATGTATTCCTTTTCAATGTTTAATGCTTGCCTTTACCTAGACAAAGAGATTTTAACCATGTTTTATTATCTTGACTGCAGATGGCATTTTATCTTTTTCTTATAGAAAAAATTATTTAGTGGTTTATTTTGTAAAACATATCACATTTTTGCTCTTTGAATCATTTTTTTTTCTACTCTCTCATCCTTGCTCAATTAGCTACATCTTAGCTGTAACTGTCTTCTCTTTGTGTGTACTAAATATAACTAGGCCATGATTATGGGACCCTAGGCAACCAGTGGCTTCTGCACAAATGATTAGTTAATCTTCATCCCTCATAATGAAGTAAAAAGGTAGAGACACATCCTGTTTCAAAGCAGCTTGTACTAGAAATTAATGTGTTTTTCTTTTCCTCTTTCCCTCTTCCTTTCTTTCCCTCTTTCTCTCTTTTCCTTCCTTCCTTCCTTCCTTCCTTCCTTCCTTCCTTCCTTCCTTCCTTCCTTCCTTCCTTCCTTCCTTCCTTCCTTCCTTCCTTCCTTCCGTCCTCCCTCCCTCCCTCCCTCTCTCCCTCCCTCCCTCCTTTCCTCCCTTCCTCCCTTCCTCCTCCCCTTTTCTCTCCTCCTTTCTTCCTTTCTTTCCTTTTGAACCAAGCTCTAACTCAGCTTGCAACTACTGTCACAAGTTCCCAGCAAGCAGCATCTTCAGGCAAGATGTCTTGGATAAAAACCCACAAATTCCATGAAATCAGGTGCTACTTCTGCATTTTGTGCTTTTCCAGAACATACTGCAAAGGACTGTCCTTTATGTTTGTTGGTTGTGCCACAGTTTGCCCTTCCACTGGTTTTGGGGCCATCTGAAAGAAAAACCAGCAGAAAAAACTATATACACATGGCTTGAATTTGTCTTCAACAGATTGGTTGGAGATCAATGCATGTTACTGGAAGTGAGCATGTTGGAAAAATGGAGACAGTAAGGATGGAAGTAATGAAAGGGCAACAACGCAGGCAGCATTCCTCTTCCCCTCACAAAACTGAAGGATTGAAAACACCAAAGGTGAGGAGGTGGAAAAAGAAAAGAGAATAGAAGGTTGGAAACAGTGCAGGTGGAGAGAATAGAAATCTAGGATTGTTGGAAAAAGTCAGAAAATGAAGGCAAGGAGAAGCAGTCTGTAGAAAATAACTCAAGAGGAAGTTACGAAAGTGTTGCAATAGTTGCTCCAGGCACAGTGCAGAAGAGGAAGATAAAGTGAAAGGAATAGTAGAGAAGAATGAATACAGGCATGTCACCTGCCCGGTGCTATCCTGCATTAGGTGCTCCCTTTTCAGGAGCAAAAGTAATAGCAAAGTGCATTGCAGCAGAACACAGAAGGAGAGCAGCACCCATTGCACAGCTGGGGCAGCGCAGTGGCTACAGCTGGTCCTTGAGGGGGGCAAAGGGAACTGCCCATGGGCAGGGATAGCTGGAGTGACAGCGGGCTTGAGGGATGAAGAGGAGGACAGTAAGGGGCTAGGGGAAGCTTCTCTGGGGCATGGAGAGAGAAGTTTGACCCCGGGAGGAGAATTGCAAAAGGTTTTGGAGAACAAGGCTTCGAGACTGACTGTGTTGGGTAGGAAGGAACGGTTTGAATGAAGGCCCCAACTCGGGAAAGTGGGAAGAGGGAGAAGGAGCTGGAAGAGGGACTGTTAAGTTGCTAGCGGAGTGAGCTGAAGGAAAAAGGAAGGGATGTAAATGAGCAAGGGCTGCAGAAGGTGTCAACAGGACACCAAAGGATAAATACAGTTTTGCCTCACCATGCCCTTCCCATCCTGTTTTTCTCTCATCTAAAAAAACCGCTCTCGGCATCATCTTCTGTTTTCTAACTTTGAACAAAGCTAGCCCTACCATGGTGGGTGCGTGCAGCTCCTAAGTATCAATTCCAGCTCAATTTCCTCAAGTCCTTAAGGGGGAAAAAAAAAAGGCAAAAAAAAAAAAAAAAAA